>JANRFK010002918.1:10754811-10769949 GCA_030068395.1 Apalone spinifera | reverse complement strand
AGAGGGTGTTCTGGGCTGTTAGGGTTTGCGGGGGTGAGCCCATGTTGCTGTTTTTTCTGACTGGTGTCCAGATGCACTGGATGCCCCTGTGCCCATGGGAAAGACCCTGCATCACAGAACAGTGACCCTGTAGCTCACATAAGTGTCATGCCTTGAATATCTGCCCCTGATCCCTCTATTGTCTCCCCAGCACATTAGGAATTTAGCATTGTCTGACAATGGTGGCTGTTCTATCAGCCTAATATTAGGGTCTTGTGTTGGTGTTTAGGTGTGGAATTCTCAGTCTGAAACTACAACTAATTCCTAGAGCAACATCCAGAGTAAAGGGAACTGAAGTAATTTGGAGTGTAACAATGTTGCAAAACCCTGGCTTCCTTAGATGAAGAGCAGAAAGACTCTTTGTTTTATGTTTATAGATGTGCCTTTTAACTGCACAGTACATACCACACACTGCCTTTCAGGCATGATTGTGCAACATCTGTGTCTTGTCTGTCTATAATCTTATTCTATGTTGTCACTCTAAATGAACCTAGGCGTGGGGAAGATATGAGGAGCAAAGTTATAGAGCTTAAAGTTCAACATTAAGATGAATAGAGTCAAACACATCCATCCTTGATGTATTAACTCCATTAAATCATAAGTGACTATGGCCTGTTGACGTAAAGAGAACTTCATTAATTAATTTTTTCTTCCTACTTGGTCTTTTTCTACACTGGGATGAGTATCTGTTGCAGCTCAGCAGTGGGCAAAGAAGTGGAATTTACTTTGTCTGTACTCAACAGTAATTAAACTCCCTCCATTGCAGATCCTCATTGTCAGTCACAGACTTCATTTTCCTTGTTTTGACAAGGCTTTTGTGTTTAAGGCATTGGATTTATTTAATGAACATTCAAACACTCTTGTTACCACAATAATATTATGGTATTGAAGGTTGTACAAAAGGCCAAATAAACTTAGATTAATGATTTGTTTGCTGTGCTTTCCTATATAAATGAAATACAAAAAAAGGTACCTGCTGTAAAGCTTCTAGACCAGGCCTGGGCAAAATACGGCCTGCTCACCAAACCACCAGATCTGGCCTGTGGATGCTATGGGGAGCCCCAGGCTGGTTCCCCTGCTTGTCCTGCAGCCCTGCACGCTGCTCAGTAAAGTGACTGTGGGGCTGTTTCTCTTTAATAACTGTGAGAGGGGGAGGATGGCTTCAGGCATTAACTCCTGCCCCAAGCACAATCCCATTGACCAGCTTCTGGCCAGAAACTGGTCAAGGGGAGCTGCCTGTTTGAATAATAGGCAGCCATGAAACACTAGCTCCCTCCCTTCTGGGCCAGGCAGCCTGTGCAGGTATGGGGTAGGCAGGGTGACTGAGAAACTTCAAGCATTTAGCTCTGCAGGTAGGCAAGCAGGCTGGTTGGCTGCTGGCTGGTAAGTCTCCTGGCCAGAGCCTGCCTCTGGCACTCCAGCCCCTCTCTTCCCCAGCCCTCTGCCCCTTCTCCCCCACTCAACATACACAAACTCTCTGCCCCCCTCCTGCACCCATACCCCCTCCCAGATCTGGCACCCAAATTCCATGCCCAGATCACAATCCTTTTTTACCCTAGATTACAAACCAAATTCCTGCACCTCAGTCCCCTGCCCTAGGTCACATTCTAAAACTCTGTACCCCAGTCTCTTTCCCTAGGTCACAAGTGCTTCTTTCACCCAAACTTCCTCCCAGACTCCATTCTTCCTCCTGCACCCCAATCCCTTACCTCAAGCCCCTTTCTGCATCCAACCTCCATCCCACACACCGCACCTTCTCCATTAATATCATGGAAGAGTGCCACCCTTGACCACTTTCCAAAATCTTGGAGTGGCCCCCCGTCAAAAATTATTGCCCACCCTGTTCTAGACAGTGTAATTCTATCAAATTACTTAACCAAGAATTGATCTTACAAGTCAGAACTCTGTGACCTTAGGTATTTTTAAATTGTATGTATTCATTGATTGTAACATTGGAACATTACTAAATGGCATCCTCTAGCCTCAGCCTCTTCCTTTCAGTTGTGGGCTCCTATACGTTTCTTTCAGATTGATAGCTGTAGATGAAAGCTTGATGACATAATGCAGTTAATTTAAACACCTTGGAAACTGGTAACCACTGGATTTTCTCTTCTATTCACCCACTGCTCTGTGCAGCTGCCAGGCATGTGACTTCATTAAGTAAACTTGATTCCTTAATAATTTAACCTTTTTGCATGTTTGTTAAATTCTTTCCCAGGTTCCTGACTAGACAAGTTGAGTTAAAGGAAACTTTTTTCTTGCCATTTTTGAATATAATATAAACTGAGAGCATCTTCATCTTTAACTTTCAAGGAAGAATTTAGCATTGTGGATACTAACAGAATCACTGCAAGCTCTCTGGAGCTGTAATTCTAGTGGCTTTCCTGCTGGTTTTTCTGATTCTCTTCTAACCACACAGGAGATCCTAAGTGTGTATTCTCTCCACTTGTTAACCTTCTTAATTAATACTAGATCTTAACGACAGGATAGGATACCCCTGAACTTCTAACAAATCCAAATTTTGCTCATTGATTGTTGCAGCATGGGAGTGATTCCTTCCTGTATTTCAGACTTGGCTGTGTGTGAACTTGTTCAGAATGCAGTGTGATCAGTGTGTCTCACGTAACTCTGATGTTGTCTCTTTTCCCTTCTTTTCTGCCTGCCTGCTGCTTTCATTCTGTAGTATTGGTATTTGCCATTCATTTCACCTTCTGCATCTATGCATCTCATGGTAGGTGATAGGCTTCTTAATCTGAGACTAGAATTTCCATGATATTTCTAACAGCTGCAAAAATGAAAGTAAAAGTCTTAAATTAATATGTCTCCTCGAGTAATGACTTTGATTTCAGATAATGTGAAAAATGAACTTTGTAGATTGTTTGCTTTTATTTTTCAGCATTTAGGAGAGGATTAATTTGTAATTGGTATTCTGTTTAATGGCTAATGAGAACACCAACCATGTCTTAATCACTTCAGATACAGGAAATCTCATGGTAGCAGCTATGAAAAAGCATCTGTTCTTCTATTCATCTTTTGTATGAATCTGGCATTTATGAAAGAAAACAAAATCTTGATTAGTGTTGGGCATAATGAGTGCAGAGGCATTGCATAGGTCTAACAATGTACTTCAGTCCTGACCTGAAATAATTCCTGCTGTTCCAGTCCTGGTGTTTGTGAGCAGATATGGTCTTTTGCGCTAAATTATGTTCTGTGGACAAATCACCTTTGGTGGCTGGGATGTAACCAGGATATTGGGGAGGGGGGGGAAACAGTTGATGCATGTGGGGTATTCTATGCCCTAGTGAAGGGAACAGCATGTGGAATTTGAGAAATATAGTGGAAACATGACACGGGTTACATATGGATTACAGAGACTGAGCACTTTTAGGCCACCGGTCCAAATTTAGCTCAGATTGCTAGTAGTTGTAAATTATTGCAATTAGGGATATAAATATAGATCAAAATAGTTAACTGGTTAAACTATTAAAATTATATCCTTTAACAGGTTAACTGTTGGTATGCTGGTGCAGGGCAGCCGGGGTGGAGGATCTATGCAGGGCTGCAGTCCTGCTGGGTCTTTGGGGCAGGCATGGTGGGTACTGCTCCAAGCCAGCCTGCCCATGGCAAGAGTCCCACCCGCCTGCCATGTAGCTCTGCCTGTGTCAGGATGGCAGATGGAGTCCGGCCAGCTGTCCCCACACAGCCAGGGCTGCTATGGCCTGGCATGGCTAGCAGTTTTGGTTAGCTTATTCCAGTAAGCCTAATGTTTACCAGTTACCAACTAACATTTTACAGCCCTAATTGCAATGTTAGGTGTTATTTGGTGACCTGTATGAAAAGATTTGGAAGCCTAATTCTAGTTCTTAATGGGATGTGCTGCTCATAATGTAGACATACTAATTGGCAGTCCACCAAAGAGGCTAAGGGCAGTGGAGTCTGAGCAGCCCTAAATATGGCTCCTTCAGGTCAGGGCTGGGACACATTAGCGGGGAGTGCAGTGTGTACTGGATGGAGGGTCTGGGAATGTACTTTGTCTCTCCCTGTGTTCTTCCTACGCTGGAGATGGAGGATTTTATCTCTGGGGCTGTCAACTTGTCACCTTTGAGCAGCATCTTAAACATTTTAAAATATACTGAAGTTTTCTGTGTTTCCAGTAAGATTAAAATGTCTTTAAAATATGGACTTTGGGACTTATGCAGAGTTGGCTCAGTAATTGATTCCTTTGAGACAGAAGCTTTCTGGCCCCCTCTCCAGGCCAACCCAAGTAATGGTGGGAACAAAATCCAAAAGTGCCCAGGGATTTTCTGTCCAGCTCATGGTAAATTCCTTTTCAATCTGTTTAGAGCTCTGAGCTTTTCACTCTGACCTATGGAGCTTTGGTCACTCAGCTGTGTAAAGATTATGAGAATGATGAAGATGTCAACAAACAGCTTGACAAAATGTAAGTGAACATGTTGGGCTTTGACTCTTTTGGGAACTGAAGTTTGTAGTAAGACAGAACTGTGCAAATTTCTGATATTTTCTGCACCCAACCCAAATGGCAGACTAAATGCTGTCCATTGGTGGTTATTCGTAATTTAAAACAAAATATTTTCCCTTTTCGTGTATCTCCTGACATACTTAATTTCAGAGAACAGCTTTATTGAATGGATTTAGAACCTCTTCCTGAAGCTGAGCTGTACTGTTATGATTCTCTAGTTTGTTGCTGTTTGGTGCATTGACAGGGGCTACAACATAGGAGTTCGGTTAATAGAAGATTTTCTGGCCCGGTCCAATGTAGGAAGATGCCATGACTTCCGGGAAACTGCAGATGTTATTGCGAAGGTAATTATCCACATACAGCCTTGCAAGCCTTTATTAATGCTGGTTGTGTTGCTGTGTCCCAGTACCATATCCAGGCTGTTCATGGATTGTTAAAATGACTCATGCAGAGTAGGGATGTAAGCGACTAGTCGACTATTCAGTAAGCATATGCTTGTCAGATAGTCGACTGGTGACTTTACTAGTTGCTTCCCCCCCTGCTACCTCTATCAGAGAGAGACAGCAAGGGGGGGGAGCAGGTTTAAAAGCTGGTTCTCCCCCAGTACCATCTCTGTGGAGTGCAGGGGAGGCAGAGGTGTAGCAGGCTGTGCTTCAGCCTTTTAAATGTACAAGGTGGCTCTTAATCCATTTAAAAGGCAGAGCCACAGTGGGATTAGCATCCGGGACCTAACCCTGCTGCAGCTCTGCAGTTTCCCCTTCTTCCCCCCCCCCATCCCTTATCTACTAATTTACTAGTCAATGGTATTTCAATTGACTACTCAGTTAGCTGATTAAATGCATGTATCTTGTGTCTCCTTGGTAATTAAACTCAACTAGAGAGACTGAAATCGTTAGAAGTTCCTAAATATGGGGAGAACTAACCTAAAAAATTGAAACTTCTCTGAACCAGGCAAGATCTGATTCAGCTAGTGTTCTTGGATTTCTCCCCTTAGGTGGGAATATTGCTTCCCCTAATTTCCCCACCCGTGAGGAGGGGATAAAATTAACCTACTCACAAGGCTGGTGTGAGGCTTTGGATTGGATTTTCCAAAGCACCAAAGTAAGTTAAGTGCCTGGCTCCTATTAACATTCAGTGGGAGCCAAGGACCAGATTTCCTTAGTAAATGTTTCCAAAGCTCTTTCAGATTCTTTGAACAAGTCCATGCGGAAATATTGCTATTTGGGTCACTTGCTTGTCTCTGCTCCATGTAATTCAATAGGTAGCATTTAAAATGTACCTGGGCATCACCCCGAGCATCACCAACTGGAGCCCGGCAGGCGATGAGTTCTCCCTCATCTTGGAAAATAACCCCCTGGTGGACTTTGTGGAACTGCCTGATAACCACTCATCTCTTATTTACTCCAACCTCTTGTGTGGGGTGCTGCGAGGAGCCCTGGAAATGGTGAGGCTTCACTTTTCTCCCAGGATGGGTAGTGGAGCTGTGGAGGTCTTGGCTGGAAATGAAAACATGGAGCTTTCTGCAGACATTTCAACCCCTTTGTAAAAGTCTTCATTTTCCTCTGGCTGTGAATCTATTTCAAAAGCAAAGTGGAGCTGGAGGAGACGGTTGGTATTGTCCAAAGGAAAGTCTCTGTGTTGAGTTCGTAACTCTGTCTCCACCTTCAAGTAGGGATGTAAGTAACCGGTAAATGGATAAAATTATACCGGCTGACCGTTTGCCCCACCTTCATGCGCCATGTTGGAGTGGCCAGAGTCCTGCCTGACGACCCAGCATGGACAAGGCGGGGATCCCATGAACCGTCCCAGTGCGGCTGGGGTTCTGCCTGGGCTGCTCCGCTGCAGCTGGGGCCATGAGCCTGCCTGCTACTGCGGAGTTCTCAATGGAGTCCCAGCCATTGCTCTTGTTGAGAGGTTTGGGAATATGGCCACATTACTGTAGTATTGGGGACAAGCCTTTGATACAGTAACCTTTGATACAGTAATCAGTGCCCTTTCTGGGACTCATATGCTATGACCTGTCTCGTGTCCTGGATGCATTACCTTAAGCTAACAGGGAAGCTCTTAGTCTAACTTCACAACTGGTTCCTCTTGGTTTTCCTCTCCTCCGTCCTCTAGGTTCAGATGGCCGTGGATGTGAAATTTGTCCAGGATACGTTGAAAGGAGATGGCGTCACAGAAATACGGATGAAATTTGTCAAGCGGATTGAAGACAATCTCCCAGCTGGAGAGGAGTGAGTCACAGTGCAATCTTCCCAAGGGACTGGAGGCACCAGCCCTTAGCTCTTATCACGGATTCATAGGGATTTAGTGCCCCCCTTTAAATTCCAACTCCTAGAGACTCACCGACTGTTTAAGTTGTTATAGTTCCATTTTCCATATCAGAAAACTCTTGTGTTGTTCCACTGATCCCACAGGTTCATTCTAAAGATTTTCAGAGTGTGGATAACTTTTTCATACAACCCACAGAGACTCTTTCTACATTCAGTTTTTAGTTGGATACTGGGCTGTGTGCAAAGTTTGCTCCTTAAACTCTAAAAGATCTCCAGGAGGTTCAAATATGGGACTGAATTTTATAATCAAAATTGGAGACCGAGCGCAAAGAGAACCCACCACAGGAGCTGTTTTCTTCTTGGGACCCAGGCATTGTTCCCACTGATGCCTGTACGGGCTATGCTACTCTTGCAGGTAGAGGGGGTGAAGCATGTGTCTGACTGTCTCTAGCAGCAAAAGATGAAGCATATCAAGTAATAGGAATGGGAGTGTCCAATGGAGTATACAGTAGGTCTCATTTTTCCAGCTGGTCAGCACCTTACTGAAGACACCTGACTGTTGTTAAAACTCTGCAGTAGGCCCAGTGAGTGGAAAAAGTGGGGGCAGGCCACTTCAAACAAGACCTTTTTGTCTAAAATAATGCCTGGGGGCTGCTCAGTGTAAATGACCTGCTTCCATTTGTGGTAATAGTGCCCTTGGATAAGGGATTTGGTGGTAAAGCAGACTTCTAGTTTGTCAGGGACTATATTTAAGGGCCAGCAGCATCAGGCTCTTAGTTCATTTAGCAGAACAGAATTTCAGTTGCCATGTTAGAACTCCGAGGCTTTGACTTTTGCATTAGTCCTAAGAACATGACCAATTTTTGCTGAAAAAATAGCCCTGGTTAACTTGCTATGAATATTTGGCTCTGAAGCAGCAGGGTCAACAGCCACTACGGGGCAAGGCATGGGGGGACCCCGGCTCTGTGCTCCTGGAAGGGGCAGGGCATTGGGTAGAAGGGGCGGGGCTGGGCGCATTCAGCCCTTGGTGCCACCCAGACTGCAGCCCAACTGTCAGGGCCTAATGTGCCCAGTGCTTCGGCCACCGCTGTTGCAGCAGTAGCCAGGATCTCCGAGCCCCTTTGAATTGCTGGATTCCGGGGTAACTGCCACCTTTGCCCCACCCTGCCAGCAGACCTGTTCTGAAGTGTCTGTTACTAAATACTGGTCTCCAAAATAGACACCGAAATATTGCACAGATCTCATCTTGTTACTCAAAAGCAAATGACTCGTAACTAATTCTTAGTTTAATAGTTAAATACACATAATTCAAACCTCATTGTCTTTAAGGGCTAGCCAGGGAAGGCTGCTTTAGGACGGTATCCTAAGAGGAGGGTAGGCACCTTCCTTCAGAGGAGAATGGCATAAAGATGAAGAGCATAGTCAGCATCTCAGGAGCTTCAAATTACCTGTATCCTCCTTTTTGAAGGCAAAAATTTCAGGGTTTTTTCCCCTACAACAGTGCTGCTAAGGGCAGATGCTATAGAACGCTGTGATCTGGGTATATTGTGTTACAACCGTATTCTGACTGGTATGTGATAAAGTTCATAAGGGGTTCCAAAAAATTGTGTTGTAATGCCCTGAATATTTTCCTTGGGAAAAAAAATTACAGTGGTAGAAATGTATTCAGTATTTCATAGTGTGTACAGCCTGGGTTTTATTTCCACGGTTTGACAATATTTGGATTGATATCCAGATATTATATCTGAACATTACAAGTATTAAATGCATTTCAGCCAATGTAATTCCATTTTCCCCACTATGATGTATAAATACTGCACAAGTGTGAAATGGGGCTTTGGTATTTTCTGGTAGATAAATCCAAGAGGCTGGAAAATTCACCTTTTTTGTCACTGTTCAATTAGAAAATTCAGTTGCACATTGCAAAGTGTTTGGAGGACGAAAAGCAATTCAGTGCAAAGTTGTAAGAGACTAATTGTAGCAGGTATTTTCAAAATTAACCCCTCTGGGACATGAGTTGTGACTACCTGAATGCCGGCATTAGGAAGAAGTCATGGACTTGGCTGTGCAGACTGAAATCCCTTTTTATCTGTAGTTAGGGGTTGTCTCCAAGTTGAAGATGATGCGCGCATGCTGAAATGTGTGTGAAGTTTAAGCTGCTGTCTCCTCTGCTTTATCTGGTCTGGGAATAGATGCTGCAGTCTGTCACCCTTCACTAATCTGAAATGCCCTTTGGTGCACTTCTGCAAAATCCTCTGCTGGGTGCTTCTCTGACCCTGAACAGCTTCCCTATCTGAGTCACAATTTACCTTGGAGTTGGTGCAATTCCAGTTCTGAGACAGTCCTGTCTTTTTCACTTTCTGGAGAGGGATGGTGGGTAGGTTGTCAACAGAACTACAGTCACCAAGTTCATTTCACCCAGTCAGTGGGTTGCCGAAGATTTTGAAACAGAACTGTCTAAATTGTAAATACTCTTGTTATGTATTGGCCCATCTGCTATCTTATTTATATCCCTATATGGGATGCCAGTTGCTGTTTTGAACATCGATCTGTCTGGAATGTCATCCGTTCTGGAATTCCTGCCTCACCCAAATGAATTCTGGCAGCTACACGAGTTGAATGCACAAAACAGTGGCTTGCAATTCTCCCTTAAGAAGGCAGTAAAAGACTATATTTAGAAATTTGTATTGACAGACCTGATGGCTGATGTGTGTTGGGTGTACAATTGCAATGTGGTGGTGTTTCAAGGATGTGTAAGGATTACTCTTTTTTTTTTCCTTGTAAACCATTTTAAAGGCTGCATTTTAAAAGCCATTACATTAAAAAAATCCCAATGATAATTTTTCAGTGGTCGCCTGGTCCTTTCAGTAAAGTTTGGGCAGGGGCTGAGATGGCTATGGATGCGACATGCTTTCTTGGGATGACAAGGCAATAGATGTGCCGTAAGAAGCATGTGTTTGGCCGTATTGGGGAGGGGGAGGAGGAATTTCGACAGTGGCAACTGAGAAACAGTAATGAATGGTTATTTTAAAGGAAGCCTACATAATTTTTGCCCAGCAGGATGGTAGCGTGGAGAAGCTTTTGTGTGTGGATCCCAGACTCTTGTTGGATCGTATTTGGAGAATGGCACAACCTCTGTTTTTGCTCATTCAAGACCTGGCATTCTGCCAGTGTCATCCTCTCCCATATGCGTTCTGTGGGTCGGTGCCAGGTGAAGCCTTGGCCAGCCTGCAAGGAAAGAATCTAGCCCTCAGCTTCCCCTCCCCCTCGCCACTACTTTCTGTTCACTCTCTTCAAAGTGACAGGCTCCCTACCTACAGATGCGCTGTGATTATTGGCTGTATTTAGGACTATAATAGAGTTTAAAGTGAAGCTAGATAATTTCATGGAGGTTAGGTCTATAAATGGCTACTAGCCAGGGGATGAAATGGTGTCCTTGGCCTCTGTTTGTCAGAGGCTGGAGAGGGATGGCAGGAGACAAATTCTTGATCATTGTCTTCGGTCCACCCCCCTCCGGGGCACCTGGTGCTGGCCACTGTCGGCAGACAGGATACTGGGCTAGATGGACCTTTGGTCTGACCCGGTACGGCCATTCTTATGTTCTTATGTTCTTATTTAACAGCTTAATCTTAGTCCCTGGTCCAGCCTTTTTTGATGCTTATCTAAGCACAGTGCTTTGCTCTATCTGTTGTCTTCAACTTGCTCCTACACACATGGCCAACATAGAATTTGCTGAGCTATAAACAAAGGTGATTTTACCTGGAAATGATGCAGAAAACTTTTTCCAAAGCTAAATAACACAACGTGCGCAATGGGAAACTAAAGCTGAGATGGGTGAATGGCCACAGGTCCTGAAAGGCAGAAGGCAGGTTGTGATGAACTTTCTAAAGATACTGGAATGATGGCATAACCTGCTGAATAATTTATAATCCATAATGTTACTGATAGAGGAACTAGACTTAAAATTCTTAAGACTCTTCCATTTTTGAAGGAGTGGCTTATATTTCTTTCCCGATGAGGTCCTATAAATGTGACATTTGAAAGGGATTGCAGAATTTCTGACTGGTAGGAGAAAAAAGCTATCCGTTTAATCAGGAGTAGATACCCAGTGACTGAAAGATACAAATTCTGCTTTTGAGCAGTTTGTCAAATTCACTAAGCATATAGTCCGTTTAAAACAACCTCAAACTTGTCTGTTTAGATACCTTTTACTCTCTGCTGAGTAGGACATTTTGTCTGCAATACTTTAGTGGGTAGGATTTGCGCGAAGGGTTTATTGCTGGAAAAATTTAGTGCCAAAAGTGGTCCTAGAAACACTTGCCAGTAGGTGTGTCCAACCATCAAATGTAACAATACAGACTCTTGTTGGGTTGCATTTGGTACAGAGTAGGGATGTGAAAGGTTAACCAGTAAGCATCATCCTTAACAGGTGATACTACCAGTTCTAGTTAACCAGTAGGACTGGAGCAGCTCCCCACCTGCCACGGGCAGGGGATGCTCCAGTCCTGCATGGCCTGATGTGGACGGGGCTGCTCCAGGCGTCCGGAGCTACCCCTGTCCACAGTGGGTCCAGGGGACCACAGGCAGAGGCTATTTCAGCTGGGCTGGAGCAGCCCCTGCCTGCAGTGGTGACCCGCTCCAGCCAGGCCTGGGGGGGAAGGGCTCGGGCTCTAGCCCAGCTGAGCTGGCGCAGTCCCCCCCCCCTTAATTAGTTGATCGGTTAAATCTGAAATAACAGTTAACCAATTACACAGGATTTTACATCCCTAGTACAGAGGCAGTCTCAGTGTGTTCTATTGACCGTGTCTAAAAAGGTGCTACACTAGTGCTACACTAGTGCTACAAGCTGTTTAGTGGCATGAACCATTCGGGGGAAGAATGGACTCTGGCAATGCTGTTAGGGAGAAATGGTGCAGAAACCCTTAATTTACTGCAGCAGTTGCAAAGAAAATCGCTTTAGAGACTAAAATCTCAATGTAAACTTCCCTTGTATTTCTTTGTCATAGTCACCTGTGAACTTGTGTGTCACAAGGGACTCTGTGCACTGCAGACCCTAATGAGGTACAGGCTTTCTGCATACTGCTCTGCCAAAGAACCTCAGTCCTCCTCTTTCCCAATATGCTGTTAGTCCTGACTTAAGCTCCTCTACAACTCTGCCTGTGCATTTCAGTCCTGACTTGCACTAATGCAAGGCAGGAGAGATTTTAAAGCAGTTTGTGTTTTGCAGAAGGTAGCGATTGGATGCAGTATCACTGTCCATGCAGTGACTGTACTGAAGAGCTAATGGGAAGTATATCTCTAACCTTAAAACCTCTCTGAAATCATTAAAATTGTATTTCACTGAATGTGATAATAAAAGTCTGAATGCTAGTTCTTCAGTGTAGCTGGCATAATTTAAATAGTAGAACACTTGCTAATTTCATAATAAAAATAATTAAAATGTGAATAGATTTGTAAAATATTTTCAAATAGCATCTTGTACCCCACCCAGTTCAGTATGGATGCCACTCCAGAACTGCACCGCCAGCTGTTAAGCGCTTCTGCCTTTACTTTTTTGCTCCCCAGCTATTTGGCTTCTGAGCCAAATTTTGACTCCCATGATGGAATTTGGGGATATATAAAATCTCCAAACTTATTCCCCCACTTCCAAACTGGGATGCAAACTTTCCCCTCTCTAAGCAAGAGTTGGACTTCTGTTGCCAGCTCCCCCCCTTGCAAAAAAACAACCAACCCACCCTCTTGTTTTAGAAGAATAGTATCCAGATACGATCTCCATTGCAGCACATTGTTTTAAGATTATGAAGCTTTGGGTGCAAGCTTGGATAGCCAGCTTGTGTTATAGTCCTAACACTTGTTACAACAGTGGTGCTCTTCTTTGCTTTTACAAGTTGATGGGATCAAGTCCAAGTCAAACATGACCAAATGCCAGTTTTCAAGTATGTTTCCCCTGTAGATTAGAAAAACGGAGAGTGAGCCCCTTTAGCCTTTCAAAGGGCGGCTGTGTCAGACTCCTGCTGAATGCACTTGGGAGGCAGGGAAGTAGCAGAAAGCTGCTAGAACCAGGAAAAGGAAAATGCGCCCCTGGTTAGTTTGCTGAGGTGCTGAAAGGGGAACAAAGCAATTTCTCACCTCCTGCCGGAGCTGGGCACAAGGAAGGGTTTTCAGAGCTAGATCCTGTTTTATCCAGACCCTTCTGGGGGGAAGTGGCGAAGGTGTTGGATAAATGTCCTCAGCTTTGCTTATTTTGCCACGAAGCTCCCACAGCGAGACAAATTGGATACAGAAAAAAAACTTGCTGGGGCCCCAGTTTTGAAGTGGACGTGACCTGTTTTCTGAGAGTAGATGGTGCAGCAGGCTCAAACTCGCCCTTTACCATGGGAACTCAGCTATGGCCCATTCGGACAAGGATATTGAGTGCTCTGATGAACTGAATGAGGGGAAGTGTGAGGTTAAACTGGCTGTTGTGAGAAGATTTATGGGTGTTAAGCTTGGGTTTCCTTATACAGTTTGAGAGAGCAGAAATTGCCAATGATTTATCCTCGAGGGATAAAGCTTGAACTACTGGGGCTTGTGTACATGGGGGGAGGGGATCAGATGAGCTCTGTAAGCGCTCTCGTCTGGAATAAAACTCACTGTCTTCTGGAATAATTAGTGTTCTCACAAAGGCCACTAATTATTTTGGAAGAGTGTGTGCACGTGGGCAGCTATTCTGGTTTGGCAATTGTGGTGTATTTCCCCAAGTAGCTAGGCCTTGACACTCCTTGCATAGTTTAGTAGAACACCAGTGCTGAATTGTTTCTGTTCCTAGGAATAAGCAAACTGCATTCCTTGAGGCCACTGCTTACTTTTTTCTGGCGAAACATTTCTTACCTTGATGTGAATTCCACTGTCTTGTCATCTTCCTGGTGGTTATTGTTTATATTTAAGTATGAAACTCAGTGTGTCCCTAACCATGAAGCTGGACCCAGTGCCTCCATACGGACAGTATTGCCTAGGAGCCGAGCCCCGTTGTGCCAGGCAGTGCTCAGACAAGTACCAAACATTCCATGTTCCAAAGAGCTCATGCAGGGCAGAACTGATCCATGTGAGGGTGCATTGGGAGAATGAGCGAGCAAAGTGGATAAAGTTGTGCAAGAATCACTTCTCTGAGCAAATCCAGCAGGAAGCAGTAGGTAGGCATTATAGCAGAGGTAGGATGTGGTATGAAGCTGTGCGTTCCCTGGCCATTTCACCCAATCCGGGTGACATGCACCTGCCGAGAGCGCTCTCCACAATACCCATTTGTAGATCTGTGTGCTTTTGCTGCTCAGAGCTCCTGTTGACTCTCTGGACCAGCAGAGGGCATTGGCAGCACGTCTATGCTCCAGCATCTCTTGCATGGTTGCAGTTTTTGGTAGTTAAGTCGTTTATTTAAAACGGGCTCGGCACTTGGCTCTTTAAAAGAGACCATCTGGGGCTGTAACACCAGGCAAATCTGCAATCCCAACAGATCAAAATCTGCTTGCTCACAATTACGTCCTGGGCTGCTCAGCTGAGTGTGAGGTTGTAATGGGATGGAGGTGGGCAGATAGTAAACGGGGCCTAAGTCACACGGGGTATTTTATACTGAACATAAAAGCCTGAAGGGTGCACTAGCAGGCGTGTTGGTAGCTGCTGCACTTCTTGAACTGTGGGGTCTGACTTTCTAACAGAATGCAAATGGCTTTCTAGGAAGCTTGAAGTGAGAGTAGAGGTTGAAGAGTGTTACTAATAGCCCACGCCCAGTGCAAGGAATGGAGATCAGACCTCCCTCTGGAGGGCTAAACTGCAAAGGCTGTCAGTCAAACCTGGCCGGGGAGTAGGGTCAATGTTAAGGCAGCGGACGGAGGTACAGACCCACGGTAAGAGGCAATCTCTGCCCTCATGAGCTTAGTCTAATTACACAAGACAGAATGCAGAGGGATAATCCCAGAGACTTGCCAACTGTCACACAGTAGAACTGGCACCAACATCTCCCAGCCCAGGGCCCTGTTCTCTGGGCCATACTGCTTGGCAGTGCTTGGGGTAATGGTAATTGATTTGTTACCCGACAGCTGCAGGGCACTGAACAAAATCCCATTGATGCATGCAGACACTAGGCCCTCTTGGAGTCTGTTATTAAAGACAAGCCCAAACTCTTGCTGTTTCATCTGCCTGCTGAGGTGGCTGGGTGTGATGCCAGGGATATGCCTCAGAGCTCTAAACTACGAAAAAGAAGTCTGAGTGTTAGTTGATATTTAACATCCTTACCCAAAACACTAGCACTTTTCATACTATCTGACTAATCGAATAGTTGATGCGTTTTGCATCGACTATTCAATTAGCTGA
>JANRFK010002918.1:10641913-10662600 GCA_030068395.1 Apalone spinifera | reverse complement strand
GTGTGATCTTGGAGGGGGGGGCGCTCAAACCCTTTCCTGGGAGGAGGGAGTTTGTGGAGGGGCAGGGCCTTCCTGTGGCTGGGTAGAAACCCCTGAAAGCAGCCCTAGGCATGGGGTTTCCAGGGAGAGTTGGAATCCCTCCTCCCCCCTAGCAGAAGCGGATGGCTGCTGTCAGATGTCCTAATTTAGGCCAAGCCCAGGACCTCAGCCTCGCCCTGCAGTGTTTGCAGCCCAGACGTGGCTGACTGGGGCTGGGGCGCGGAGACCCAGGGCTCTGCAAATCAGGAGCCACCCATGCTGGCTGGGCCTCCCAGCTGGTGAAAATGGGTGCAGCTCCCATTGGAATGAAGGGGCCAGATCCACTGACCTCCAGGATTTTTACCCAGGGCTTTGGGCAAGGAGAATGGCTTTGGAGCAGCAGATGGGGGCAGAGGGGTTTTAGAGTCGCAGGCTGCTGGGGCGCGACTCTGTGCTCGCCCGTCCCAGTGCAAATCAAGGGTTGCTCTGGGCAGGCAGAGGGAGTCGGAGCAGTGACACGGAAGCACCGGGCCCCGGAAGGGTACAGGTCCCTCTGTAGGGCTCCGGGCCGTGACAGGCCCCAGGCTCTCCTGGAGTTGTGAATGATGGGGAGAGGAGAGAGGAAGGTCCAGGGCCAGAAGCTTATAGACTCAGCTGAAATGGAGCCTCTGGATGAAGGCAGTGCCCCCTCCCTGGAGTTACACGAAGCAGGAGGGAAGGAGCTAACATAGTCTCAGTAGGCCACAGAGAGACAAGCGTGCGGAGAGCCCCCTAGGAGTTAATTAGATTCACTCAAGTGGCTGCAAAATAGAAGTTGCCCTTGACGAGACCTTTCCAGGGAGCAGCAGCCTTTGTCACGCAGACAGGACAGCTCTGCTGGGGGCTTTGGTGTTTCTGCGTGTGCTTGGTCCCCCACCTTGCTGCTGTGGGTCAGGCCGGTACTGCTTGCACCTCCTCTCCCTTTGCCCTACATCTGGCATCCTTCTCCAGCCCTGGTGCTTGGGAGAGGCTAGGGATGCGAATGGTTAATTGGTAAGCGTCACCCTTACCGGATGATGCTTCCCGGTTACGGTTAACTAGCAGGGATTGGAGCACCCCCCTGCCCACAGTAGGCAGAGGGCTGCTCCAGCCCCGTGGGGCCTGCCTTCCTGCAAGGGGCACCTCAGCAGGGCCTGAGAGGCCCCCATCTGTGACTGGCCCAGCCCAAGCTCGCTGGGAGCAGCTCCCATCCGCAGCGTGCCCAGGCCGGGCTCACCACGGAAGGGGGCGACTCTGACCAGACGGGAGCAGCCCCCGCCTGTTTAATCAGTCCAACATACTATTTAACCGGTTAACTAATTAAAGGAGAATTTACCTCCTTATTAGAGCATGAGCCAGGCCTAAGGAGGAGTGGCACACCTGGGTTAGCTGAATCTTTCTCGCAATTTGTTACTCCTGCCTGCCAGCCCCCTTTCTTCCCCGCACAGGTGACCCCTCCCCAATGCCCTGGGCTTCAGCCTGCCTGGCATACAGGGTGCAGGAAGCACATCTGCTGGCTCATGAACTCTGGAACTGAAGCAGGCACCTGCAGGGGATTCTGTACCCATCCTTCCCTCTCTGTGTCCTGCCTCTTTTGCTGCACCTCCGTACCCCTGCTGCGGCTGCGAGCAGCTCTGAGCCAACCCCACTCAGAGCTTCTGTGCGCTGGGTCTCCGCTGAGTGCCACAGTATCTGTCTCCGCAGCTTGCCCAGAGTGTCCACAGCTTCGGGCCCCCTGTGGATGACACATCTGTCCTATGACACCACCCCAGCCAGCTGTGGAGCTGGGAGCGACCTGTCCCAGAGCTGCACTACGGCAGCCTGGCTTATTCAGATCTGGGACTAGTTTGGAAACATGGTTAAAATTAAGGATGTTAAGAGACGGGCAATTGGCCAACCGTGTAGTCGATGCAATTTGTAAACAAAGGTTTAAAACAAACAAAAGGAAGTTTTTCTTTACTCAGCGCACAGTCAAGCTGTGGAACTCCTTGCCAGAGGATGCGGTGAAAGCTAGAGCTTTAACAGGGTTAAAAAAGAGCTAGCTAGATTCATGGAGGTTAGGTCCATCAATGGCTATTAGCCAGGATGGATAGGAATGGAGTCCTTAGCCTCTGTTTCTCTGGAAGTGGGTGACCGGGGAGGGCTCATGTGAGGATTACCTGTTGTGATCTGTCCCTCTGGGGCATCTGGCACTGTTGGCAGACAGGATCCTGGGCTAGATGGACCTTTGTTCTGATCCAGTATGGCCATTGTTATGTTCAGGGCTCGTCGAGCCGCGGCAAGCCCCGCTCGCCAGCTGCGCGGTTCTGCGCTCTGCAAATGCGCAGATCATTCTGTGCCGGCTCTTCCAGGGTGTAATCTACTTGCCACGGGCGAGTAGGTTACATTGTTTGTGGAGCCCTGGTTATGTTCTTATGATAAGAGAAGGGCTGATATAGAGGCAGCAAGGGGGTGAGGGGAATGTGAGTAGTCCAGTAGTTGACTTGATTACCCGGTAAGCTGAGGCTTACTGGGTAGTTGACTAGCTGCTTACACCTGTAGTTAAAACACTGCCAGGTCTTGTCTACACCACTAGCTGCAATGGTGTGTTAGCTCCTAACCGGGTCTTATCCCCCAAGTGAGGAAGACAGGGGGCTGGTCTTATGAGCGGGAAGGCAAAAGGCCTTTGGTGGTGGCTGGGCCGTGGCAGCTCCCTGCGTGAGAAGACATGGGGGACTGGAGCTGAGGATTCATCCTCAACACGTGGCTGTCTCCTGGCTGCATTTCTGGGCTGTGTGGTGTTCCCAGGCGCCCGGCCCGAGGTTTGCTGGCCCTCCACTAGGTCACAGGAGCAGCCAGGCCTGCATCTGCAGCTTTGCCCAGGCTGAACTCTGCTGAATTCTCTTGCTCCTGCGCAGCCGGAGGGAGGGCAGCGGCTGGCTCGGGCCAAGTCTGCTGGAGCCAGGATTTGTTTTGGCTCCGAGTCTCGCTAAGGGACCCAGCCAAATGCTCTCTGGCCCTGACTCGGTTGATATCTCTGGGTGCAGGCAGGGCCACTTTGTGACTAAGCATGGCTTTGTGGCAGGCCTGCCTCTCCACCCATGGAGGAAAAGGGAAGGCCTGGCAGCCCCCCTCCCCCTCCGTCCCTGATTCCCTGTTGCAGAGTGGGAGGGACAGCTGCTGTGATTCATCCAGGCCCTTGTGTGCATGGGGCTGCCGTGGCCTTTCGGGGGAGGGGAGGACATGCGGGCAGGGGGAACAGAAGAGCCATGGGGCCTGCTTAGTTTATCAGCGCTCGCTGCAGCTGGTGGCCGGCAGGCGAACGGGCCCTAAGTGCCGACCTGCCATCCAGGCGCCCTGCCGCATTTGAGAGATACTGTGTTTAAAAAGCGACCGGCAGACATATTGTCTGTGCCCGGCTCCTTCCATAGGCCTGGCTTTCCGTTGTTTATCGCGGAGGAGAACAGTTCTTCCCCTCTCTCTTCGTCATGATGTCCGGTGTCTGGCCGCATGGGCATGCTACTCTGGCTGGGTGGCGGTAAGTTCCTGGGCAGTAGCAGGAGGTGCCCGTCTCTGGGCATAGACCCCCACGGATTTGAGTGTGTCCCACCAATATGTTGGGAAGCTACTTTGGAGTTAATCTCCTAGCAACAAAACAATGGGAATTGGGGGGGAGAGGGGGAGAATCCAGGTGCTAAGCCTTTGGAAGAGGTGGTGACCGTTTTACAGCATGCGGCAGCCCTGGAGACAAGTTAGCGCTTGAGCTTTGCGAACGGATGTGACCAAGTTGTGTTGGGCCCAGCTTTGCAGAAGGGTCTCAGAGGGGTAGTAGCCCCTTGTAGTGGGTCCAGTGGCACCTTAGAAACTAACAAAAATCTATATCTAGGATCACGAGCTTTGGTGGGCAAAGCTACTCGCTCCCCTTCCTCAGGAAGTGGATTTTGCCCATGAAAGCTCATGATTCTGTGTATTTTTGTTAGTCTCTAAGGCGCCATAGGACGACTCGTTTTTGCAGCCCGGGGCACTCTGGTGCGTGGCATGAATGTGAACGTGTTTTTGTTGCTGATGGAAAGACATTTGTTTAACTATTTCCCTCTTTTTCTTCCTTTTTTAAAATGAATTTGGTCAGTCCGGGCCGTCCAAAAATGGAACCACCCTCCCTCTGCCCATTGCCCCTGCTGTGTGGAATGGTCCTGAGCCCATGGGGACGAGGAAACGTGGGGTGAAATCTGGCCCCAGCAGAACTCATCCCCCCACTGACTTCAGCGCGGCTGGGATTTCACCTGCCCGAGGGGTTGACACTTCTCCGGATGGTCTGGAGCTGGCTGTAGTGCCGGGGAGGGTGTTTTCAGTGATGCTGGACAGGGTGCACCGTGTCCCTTAGCGAGCCAGGCAGAATGCTGGTGCACAGATTGAAGATTAGGCCGAGGGGGTGGCTGTGGTGTAGAGCCATCAGCAGAGTGATGGTGGTTACGTGCAAGCAGCTGGGTGAGACGGGCCAAGGATACGGACGGAGCGGGGCACGGGCCTGTTATCTGTATGGTCCCTTTCTGGTTACCGCAGCTCTTCTTCCGACTGGGGCTGGGGGCCCACCATACAGAGATCTTGGTCCCCAACCAAGGCAGTGATTCTGGAGGAAGCCAGGTCTGGGAGAGGACGGAAGAAGAGCTGGGGTGGGTGGCAGAATCACAGTGACGCAGCCCTGGAATGCATTGAGTGCTCTAGTGGTCCTGAGTCCTGGCTCTGGGATGGAGCAGTGCTGCGCTAGAGCCAAGCGCTAGGGAAGTGGCCGGCCTAATCGCTGGGCGAAAGCAGGATCTCTGTGCTAGCCACCTAGGGCTCGTGCTCCAGGCTCAAAAGGCCAGCGGTCTCGTCTGCAGAGGTGCTGTGCTCCCTTGTTCCCGTTAGGAGCTCAGCACCTCTGCATATTAGGCTGATAGGCCTGATTTTGGAAAGGAGCTGAGCTCTTAGTTCGGCACTGGGACAAGGGCCAGACTTTCGGAAGTGCCCAGCGGCAGCCGGGCAGGTTTTCTCAAGAGCTCTGCGCCCCTCACGGAGGGCTGCTGGTAATTCTGCCCATGCACGCAGCTGCTGCTCTGCGTGTGTCTGGTGCTCGGACACCTCCTACCCACCTGTTCTGTCGCTGGCTCCATGGGTGTCAGGTCGCAGTGCCTGCCCTGGGGATCCAGCGCCGGCTCCGGGCCGGTCCAGTTCAGATCCAGCCCCGTGGGAAATTCACAGTGGGGGACGCAGGGCTTGAAAGCAGCTCAGGTTCTCTGGCCTGTTTTCCTTGATGCCTATTGGAAATGAACCGTGAACATCCTGAGGCCCTATCCCAGCACTGCCCTGAGATCCCCTGTCACTCCTTGCTCCTCACTCCACATCCTCAACGCTCTTGTGCCCCTGAGTGGTGCTTTGGGGCAGAAGGCGGTGGCAGGGCAATCCCTCCTGCACTGCAAGCAGCCCTCCCTTGTGCCTCGAAGGATCGCTCCGGTGCCCTACAAGCTCTAGGAGTGCCACAGGTTATCCAGCTGGGGAATAGCCAGCTCCCAGCAGTCCCCAGACCCTCTTCCCTTTCGAACCAGATCTTCTCTGTTGGTTTGTAGGGCATTTAACCCAAAATCTCCTGGGTAGCCCCCGGCCCCACAGCCTTCCTTTCCCTAGCCCAGGGGGGGTAGGAACATGTTTGGGGCAGGTCTGCTTCTTTTCTGAGCGGTGGGACAGCTCAGCGTTCTGGGCAGAACGGCCCTCCAGGAACAGCAGAGACCTCCTTGGCATGCACATGTCTGGACAACCCCCAGCTGGTGAGCTGATCTCCGGGGTCTGGGGAGTGTTGGGGAGCGCAGGCTGTTTCCAGTCTCTCTTGCTTTCAGATGCTCCAGCCCTGACCCCTGGGCTCTGAGCCCAGAGGATTCTGGTGCAGTCAGCTCAGGGGAAGGGTTAGTCCCCCCACTCCCTACTATGCCCTGTTTTCACTGGGAGGAGGAATGAATGCTGGGAAGGTACCCAGCTGCAGCTCCCCTGCCAGGCCCGGGGTGAATTCAGGGCCTAGCTGTGAGCCTGCTGTACCCTGCTTCACACACACGCAGCTGGGAGCGTGGGAGCCAGACCCCAACAGGAGCAGCCCAGTTTTAATTTGAGTTTTGGGAGACGGTCCTGCAGGGCTGTTGGCTTCCTCTGAGCACCGAGCCCAGGCGGCGTGGGACCCGGCCGCCATCCCATGCCAAGGATGCGGGAGGGTCGCGGTCTCTGTGTCACAAGCGCCTTGTTCTTGTGGCGTCTGTCTGTGCTGAGCTCTGGGGGGTGGAAGAGCAAGGGTTCCAGGGAGCTCTTGGCCTTCAGACTTGTGGGGCGCTCTCTGGGGCGGCCCTGGCTTCCTGCTGGGGAGCGAGCAGGCCTACAGCTCGGAGCTGCCATGGGGTGGGCATGTGAGCAGCGCCGTAGGCAGAGGAGCCGTTGTCCCTGCCAGGAGCTCGCCGGGCGCGGGCGGCTGAGTGACGCACTCAGTCGCTGTCATCCAGGTGTGACGGATACAGTTGTTCCTGCTAATCCCCGGAAGCTGCGTGTGTGTGAGCAATTGGGCGTGTGGCTTTGCAGCGTGTCTGAGACACGCTCTGCTGCTCCCGATGATCCTGTGGGATGGCTGCGGCATGGGGCCCCGGGCTTTCCCTTCTAGGGTGCTGGCGGGGCAGGGACTGGCTGACTCAGAGGCAGAGGATGGGGGTTCTCCCCCGTGAGGGTGCTGGTTCCTGTCGGATCAGGTTAGCAGTGATCTGCAGGTGTTCCCACCTGAGGAGGGTATGGCTTGTGTAACTGGACCCAGGTGTCTGTGGGCCCCTCGGGCAAGAGACCCCAGCTGGGTGTTGCAGTGAGGAGTCCAGGGCTGAATGAGCCATGGAGACTATGCTGTCCCCTCCCTGCTAGAAGGCTCGCTCTGAGGCACAATTATCCTGGGTGGGGACAGAAGAGATGGCCCCGTACTGGACCCCTGCTGGGGATAGTGCAGGGGGTAGGACCCAGGGCAGGCAGTGGAGGGGAGAGCCTGGACATGTCTACTAAGGTTTGGTCTATGGGGTACAGGGTCAGCGGCCGATTCAGAGGCACTTGCCATGGGGTTGGCCTTTTGCGCGCTGGGCTGGGTTATGCCAGGAGGGGGCGACATCCGTGGCCTTATGCCCGAGGCGGCCCCGTGAATTGGTTTCTGCCCAGAGCAGCAGAATCCTGCTGTTCCAGGGACAGGGGTCAGAGCAAGACTCGCAGTGAGGTAACTGCTCCAAGGATGTTAAGTATCAGGTAACTGACTCATCAAATAGTTGATGCATTTTTGCATTGACTCTTCAGTTAGTCGATAGGGCGCCTCCGCCCTAGAGCTGTTGCTACACTTCAAAGGCGAAAGCGCCCGAAGCCAGGTGGGGACTCCCCCTGCTGACCTTGGACTCTGTGCACTGCTGCCTCTTTGAACTACCCTCCTCTATTCCCCACCTTGCTGCCTCTGATAGGGTCCTGTCAACTAGTCCTTCACATCCCTAAACTGCTCCCCAGGGCCGCGGAGTTGGGCTGCTTTTGTTTCATCCCCCAAACAAATTCTTCCTCAAGCAGCCAAATCCTGCAGCCTCTTGTTCCTGAGCAGCAAGCGCCCCACAATAACGAGCCAGCCAAAGCGGCTCACACATCTTCCCTGCGGCTCTGACTCCAGCATCCAGCCACATTCCCCTGTGGCTGCTGTTCGTGCCACAGGCTCAGGCCCCAGGGTGGCATGGATTCAGCTGGAAATGAGTGTTGATGGGCAAGGGGAAACCTCTCTCCCCCATCACGGAAGCCTGCTCTGGGATGGGGATTCTTCTGTGCCGCACTGTGGCCCTGGACAGGGGGCTGCCGGAGCCCATTTCCTGCTGGCTGTGGAGTGGCTCAGGAAACCTGCGTTTTAACTTTCTGTGCTTGGCTCAGTGCTGGGCTGCCCACCTGCTGCCCTGTTCCTGGTACCTAGCTGGAGCCTTCCCCTCCCTGCCACACACATGCAGAGACTTGACACCCCGCCCTGCTGGAGAGGCTCCCCTTGAGCTGCTGATGAGCCAGCAGCAGAGTGCAGAAGAAAGACTCTCCCAGGAAAACTACACTAGCATCCCAGGCCCTCACGCAGCCTGAAGGATGTCGCCCGTCCCGTGTTAGTGCTTGGGAACATAAGAGCAGCCATACTGGGTCAGACCAAATGTCCATCTAGCCCAGGATCCTGTCTGCCAACAGTGGCCAATGCCAGATTCCCCAGAGGGAGGGAACACAACAGTAATCCTCATGTGATCCCTCCCCATCATCCACCTCCAGAGAAACAGTCTAGGGACGCCATTCCTACCCATCGTGGCTAGTAGCCATTGATGGACCTAACCACCATGAATCTATCTAGCTCTTTTTTGAACCCTGTTAATGTTTTAGCCTTCATCGCATCCTCTGGCAAGGAGTTCCACAGGTTGACCGTGCGCTGAGTGAAGAAAAACTTACTTTTGTTTGTTTTAAACCTGCTGCTTATTAATTTCATTTGGTGACCCTCACTTCTAATATTGTGGGAATAAGTAAATAACTTTTCCTTACTCACTTTTCCCACACCAGTCATGATTTTATAGACCTCTATCTTATCCCCCCCTTAGTCTCCTCTTTTCTAAGTTGAAAAGTCCAAGTCTTTTTAAACTCTCTTCATATGGGACCTGTTCCAAACCCCTCTTCATTTTTGTTGCCCTTTTCTGAACCTTTTCCACTACCAATATATCTTTTTTGAGATAAGGCAACTACATCTCTATGCAGTATTCAAGATGTTTGCGTACCAGGGTTTTATATAGTGGTATTATGATATTTTCTGTTATATTGTCTATACCTTTTTTAATGACTCCTAACATTCCATTTGCTTTTTCGACTGCTGCTGCTCACTGAGTGGATGTTTTCAGAGAACTGTCCACAGTGACTCCAAGATCTCTTTGAGTAGTTGGGAGACTTCAGGGTGGTCACAGTGACTGCCCACAGGGCCGTGCCGTGGCAGTGTGACACCGGCAGCTAGGATGGCTCAGGGCTGAGAGCAGCCCATTGACATGGAGACTGGGGACTCCCGAGTGCTTGGGAATTAGCCCTGCTTTGGGTTGGCTCAGCCAACGCTGGGCTGCTGGAGCATTCAGCTGAGACTTCTGGCTCTTCCTCTTTTCCCCTGTGGCAAGCAGGGCCATGGGCTGGGCTTTCCATGGTCTCGTGACTCGCTGCTGGGGTTGCCAGGCAGTGCCAAGGCCACATTTGCACTCCGGCAGCACCCAGGAGAGGTACAGAGCCAACAAAGAGAGGGGTCTCTGCCCCATGGCGCTTCCACAGAGCTGGGGGAGCACAAGGAACCGCCGAGGCTGCGTGGCCCCACGTGAGAGGCAGGAGTGTTAGTGCTGCAATGAAGGAGGGCCACAAGGTGGTTTGGGGGTGTCTGTGGGGAGCTTTCGTGCCACCCAAATGGGCAGCATTGGAGACTGTGTGAAGGGGCTTGTAAAATGGTCGGCGAGGAAGGTGGGGCAGGGTGGGGGCTGCATGGGTGAGGAAGGTGACCCGAGCCTGGTAGACCCTCCCCAAAGTCCTGGGAAGGAGGAGGGTGCTCCTTGGACTGGATCTCCAGGCTGGGCTCTACAAGCTGCCCTGGATTAACCGTGCAAAGGACTCTTGGGAGGAGCGTGGCTGGCGTGGTCAGTGGAGGGTGGGCTGGGCTGTGCCCTGTGGCTCAGAGGGGAGCTGAGGCGGGTGCCCTGGTCTCTCTCCCTTCCACGTGCAGCCGGAGGCAGGGGCTGCGACTGGGCTGCCTTCCCCTTTCCTTACCCCGGGACGGAGGGAAGCAGGCTGGTGTGATGCAGCCCCTGTCTCGGGGCCAGCCTGGCATCACTGCTGTGCCCCGCCCGGCCTAGGGCGGGTACGGGTGTTAGCTTGGCATGCTGCTGGGCCCCAGGGTGTGTGAAGCCTGGCTCTTCCCCTGCACAAGCTGCTGATGCTAGTGCCAAGCGGGGCCAGGGGAGAACACAGGGCCCCGAGCCTGGCGTGCTGCAGCCTGCTGGGGAATGAGTGATGTCCGCCCATGGGCCTGGGAAGGGCCCGGGCCCAGGACTGGGCCAATGGGGGATGCTGTGGTCTGGCAGCTCCCAGCGGGGCCCTGGAGAAATGCCACCTTCGGCAGGGCCGAGCACCTTCATCCCCTCCCGTGGGGGCCCTGCTGGGGCAAAGCAGTTAGCAACCAGGCCAAGGGATTGCTCCCCTCCGGCTTCAGGAGAATCCAAGACCCCTCTTTGACCCCCAGGACAGCCCGGCCCTGTGGGGATCCCAGTGAGCCTCCGGTCTGTGAGCAAGGTGCTTCCTTGCTTCTCTAAGAGCTGCCCCATGTTACCAGGCTGAGCCCCAGGGTCCTGCTCAGCTGCACGCGTCTGTGCCCCCCATGGGGTGCAGCGTGAAGGCAGCAAAGAATATCGCTCAGCTGGGCACAGGCCCTGTGGCTCCATCTCTCTGGCTGGGGCCTTTCAGGAGACCCTGGCCAGCACTTGTCAGTTGCCTGGGCAACACGTACGGGCCGGTGGGGTGTACCGGGGAGAGCAAGGTGTCCCTACGGTTGGCTGATTGCTTCGACGGGGCCCCGCCAGCAGAGAGGCCCCCGGTGCTTGTGTGCTGTGGTGATCACAGGATTGTGAGTTTTGGGGGGGCACATCTTGCCTTTCCCCAGTGGCTTTGACAGCAGCGCTTTGCCTGCCCTGAGCATCCCTCCTGTGGCCCTCCTGGCACCCCGGAGATGTCAGGTGTGGCTGGGAACAGGCGGGCGAGTTAGCTGCGGGGTGGGGGTTCATCCCTCTGGAATTCCCTCCCTGCCCGCAGCACGGGACGCCTGCCCCCACCGCTGTCCTGGCAGACAAACAGCGTCGGGTTTCAGGGGCAGCTGCTGGGACGAGACAGCGACAGCTGGGGCCAGGCTGGGGCAGGGCTGGGCTGCACCTCAACTGGGTCAGTGCAGGGGCTAACTCAGGCTGGCCCAGCAGCAGAAGTTTGGTCCCTGAGTGGGCAGTGGGAAGGATCCTGGCCTGGCTAGTGGCCTGGCCTAGATGGGCCCTGGTGGCTCGGGCTGGCGGGGTTGCTCGTGGCCACCAGCAGATTGGTTTTCTCTCACACGCCACTGACGTGGCAGCGTGATCTGGCCTCGTGCCGCCCTGGCACAGTGGGGCTGACGGTGAGGGGAGAGTGTCCTGACTCCGCCCCCCACCCGCTCCCTGAAGCACCACTTGGGCTTTCCTGGGAGGTTCCCATCCGTACCCTGACCCTGCCGAGCCCACTAATTCGGCCGCCCATGGCGGGTCAGATGCAAGTCCGAGAGGCCTGAAGGAGAAGCTGTGTGCAGGGGGGATGGGGTCTGCTGGGAGTCAGGGCCTGCTGGGGCACCCGGACTGGTCTTGGCATTGGGCAGGGTCGCCCATCCCCCGGCACTGGGCACGTCTGGGGACCCGGCACGGCTTTGCCATCTGTTCTGAGACGTCATTCTGGGCTTGAAGCGTTTGCTCATCTGGCGGCTGTGGGCTGCCTCTCGGAGGGCCTTTGTCTGCTTGGCCTGAGTGTGGGTGCCGGGGCTGTGACCCCTGGCGGGTGTGTCACCCTCTGGCCCCTGGATGGCCAGTCTCCTCTCCAGCTCCATGGGCAGCTAAACCTTCCGGCAGCAGAGAAGGGGCGCAGAGCGTGTGTGTGGAGACGGGACAGGTTCAGGAAGGGGCTTTCTCGGCTCCTGTCATGTCCGCCCATGTCCCCATGGGCTTCCTCCCCAACCTGTGTGCCCTAGGCCAGCACTGAGGAGGCCAGGCCAGGGCTAGGTGTGAGGCAGGGAGAGTGGGGCCAGCTCTCGGGAGGCTGGGTCCCTGGGGGGTGGTGCTTAGGGAGGGCTTGGGGCACTAGGACAGGTCAGGCTGGAGCCGCTGCGGGGCGGATGGAAACGTGCGTGTGTCTAACCTGTTGGTGCTGGGGTCTGCACCTTGTGCAGCACCCACCGGAGTTATGACCTAAGAGCTCCCTGAGCCCTGCGGCGTGGGGCACCGTGAGCCCCAGGAAGGGGGGAGCCCGCTGTTCCCCCCAGCTGCCTGCCCCACTAGGGCAGGGGTGCTGCTGAGTAGTGACTGGGTACGCAGGGAACAGAGGCTGTGGGCCAAGCCGGCCCAGCTGGTTCAGCTGATTGCAGGGTTGCGCTGGGCAGAGCCCTGTGCAGACACACCCGGTGCGGTGGACTGAGGGCTGGGGAGGTTCTTACGCTGCCGTGGGATGGAGCAGGTCCAGCTCCAATTGTGGAGTTGCAGCTCTCCCTCTTCCATCTGTGTCCCCAGCCCTGGCCGTGCCCTGGCGGGGCTGGGCTCAGCTGCCTGGAGGCAGGGTGCAGCGTGTGCTGGGGGAGGTGCATGCCGGGGTAGGGTTGGTGGTTAGTGATGGTTTTCCTGCATTCTCCCCTGGCACAGGCACATGGGAGCTGTGACCTGCGCTGTTGCTGGGAAGTGATGCCATCCTCTGCCGGTGACAAGGGGTGTCTTCTCTGGGGACACCCACCGGGCAGCCCACGCACTAGTGCAAACCGCCCCTTGCCAGCCGCATGCTGGGCCTGTCTTCGAAACGCCCACCAGCCGCTTTCCGCTTTTGTGGCCAGCGTGCCGAGATCGAGGTGGCAAGGGGGCTGTCCTGGCCTGCCAACCCGGGCCCTGCGGCTAGAGCCAGCCAGGGCCCGTCCTTGCATGTTTGTTTTTCTCTCCTGTCTGTTTATAGAGCTCATGCGCTGTCTGTCTCTGGCCCTGGCCAGCCCCTGTGCATTGCAGAGCACTGTGCAAACATTACCCAGCCCTGGTTCTCAGGGCGCTTCACGTCCCCCTGCTGGGGAGGGGCTGGCCCTGCAGCCGCGTCTCCCCTCCTGTACAGCTTGGCTCGCGCTAGGTGCCCTAGGCCTGCCTGCCCTTCAGCCTCCCCACTGCTCAGTGCAGGTGGCACGTCCCAGCTGTGAGGTTTCCGTGCAGAGGCTGAGCTGAGAGTGTTGGCTAGGCCTCCTAATACTGTGTGTTTCATGGGTGGGGAAACTGAGGCATGTAGACGTGCAGAGTCTGGAAGAGAACTGGGGAGCCCTGCCTCCTTCCCCAGACATTAAATACCGCTCTCCTCCCGGAGCTGGGAACAGAACCTGGCTCCTAGGCCCCCCTAGATACTGCTGGATCAGACTGTTCTTTACAAACCTGTTTCACCAGGGTTTGTTCAGTCCAGAGTGCAAGGTCTGAACTCCCACCGGGAAGTCTGATTCCCCCTGAGAGACTGTGCAGGGTTGGGGCACTTGGAGCTGAAGGGGCCTCACTTCCCCAGGCAAAGCAATGACTTCCCATGTGTGCGTCCCTGAGGTTCGTGTGTCTGCACGGCCTGGGCTGCTCATAAGAACGGCCAGACTGGGTCAGACCAAAGGTCCATCTAGCCCAGTGTCCTGTCTGCCCACAGCGGCCAATGCCAGATGCCCCAGAGGGAGTGAACAGCACAGGGAATCATCACGTGATTCCTCTCCTGTCACCCATTTCTAGCCTCTGATAAACAGATGCTAGGGATCTACCCATCCTGCCTAATAGCCATTGATAGACCTAACCTCCATGAATTTATCTCGCTCTTTTTTGAACCCTGATAAAGTCCTGGTCTTCGCAACATCCTCTGGCAAGGAGTTCCACACGTTAACTGCACGCTGCATGAAGAGAAACTTCCTTTTGTTTGTTTTAAGCCTGCTACCTATTAATTTCATTTGGTTCTTATGGGAACAAGTAAATAACTTTTCCTTGTTCGCTTTTTCCACACCAGTCATGATTGTATAGACTTCTGTCATGTCCCCCCCTTAGTCTCCTCTTTTCTAAGCTGAAAAGTCCCAGTTTTTTTAATCTCTCTTCATATGGGACCCGTTCCAAACCCCTCTTCATTTCTGTTACCCTTTTCTGAATCCCTGTAGCTCTGGCAGGCATTGCCTGCCTGGATGTTTGGCCGTCACTGCAGCGTCAGCCCTCCCCGGCCATGTGCTGCACATTCAGCGGCTTGTAGGTCACAGGCACCAGGATCCTGCTGGGGTCTCCTGCCCAGTGCTACCACTCCCACGGGCTGTTGGAGGAGACTGAGGCTGGGACATCAGCCGGTGCAGTTTCCCTCCCCCAAACAGAACAGGACTCCATCTCCGAGCTCAGCATGCGACAGCTGAATGACACCCCAGTGGGCTCCCACAGCCATACTGTGCCAGCCCCTGGCGCGCTCCCTGTGGCTCACAGCCTTTCCCTGGGGTGGGCCCCAGGTGCGGACAGTCTTGGGCTACAGGCAGAGCTGCTCGCCAGCCTTTGAACCCCTCAGTGCCTGGTTTCCACAGGCCAGGGCCTTTTACCATCCGGGGCCCACTCAGCGGAGTTCATGGGGTCCCAGCCCAGACCTGGTGTGTTCAGGGGCTGGGTCTCCATGGGTGTGCTTGGAAAACAGAGCCGTGGCTGACTGGGCAATTCACAAGCTAAGGAAAGACTCTCCCCAGGCAGGAGCCCTAGTATAGACAGGGCTCTAGAAGGCCTTCCTGCCCGGGACACTGGTAGCAGGGTCTGGCTGGAGGCGGGGGTCTTGGTCATGCTCCGTAGTAAGGGCACGTATATAAAGGATTAACAGATGCTCATCTGTTGTCATTGGCTTGCTTCTAACTGGCCCTTCCTACCGCGAGGCTCTGAACTGTTCCCACACTGGGGCCTGCAGCGAGCTCCCAACGTCTGTCTGTGGCTCGCTCATCCACGCTGGAGCCCTGGGGGGCAGGGACAGCGGCATCTCTGTGAGCGTGCGGCGAAGGCACAGCCGCACTGAACGTCCAGTGTGCCCACCCGGCCTTACACACGTGCCCCTCCTGCTGGGCCTGGTGGCGAAGGGATCAGCGCAGGGGGCCAAGGTCGGGCTCGGTGCTGGCTGGGCCTTGGACGCAGGCGAGCGAGGTCAGGAAAAGAGGAAATGCGCCAAGGATGAGATTGGGCTGTCCCAGAGCGACCTTCTCTGGGCGTCTCTCCTGCCCCTCCCTGGCTGCTGCTGCGGCGGTTACTTAGCTGGCCCAGTGCTTTCCCGGCTGCTCCCTGCGATTAGTCCAGGCGATTAGTCAGAGTTTTGCAGGCAGCTAGGCCAGGGAATTGGCTGCTCGGCAAGGGCAGGCCAGCTCGGACGCTGTCTCACTTAGGCAGGCCGGCAGGTTCTTTGCTTTCAGCCTGGGTATGTGAACGCGAGTCCCATGGCCCTGCACCAGGCCTGCGTCTGAGGGGGCCGTTTTCTATCCACGGTGTTAGGAAGGCAAACTCCCGTGAATGTAGGATGGACACGCGCCTCTCCCCCTCCTCTTGCCCCATCGAACAGACATCCTTCCCGAGACGTCTCCAAGCACGCTGGGTTACGGTTTCCACCCTCTCGGCTATCGCTCCCAGCCTCGGCCCCGTTCCTGGGGCTGGCAAACAGGCCGGAGGTGGTGCCTGGCAGGTGTTGCCCTTCTAGCGTGGTCTGGCTTTTCTCTTCCCAGGGCCTGCGCGCTGCTCCATAAACAGGCAGGGGCGGCAAAGCACTTGCCTTGGCAGAGCAGGGGCCCAGAAATGAAATGTGGTGCGGTAAATCTCACACACTGGGAAAGCGTTGGCTGGGGTCCCGACATGGGTGCCGCCATCCCAGCTCCCCTACCCCGCCAGAGCCGTGCAGGGCGCCCAGGCGGGGCCCTTGCGGTTAGAGCAATGGGGCAGCCCCCCGCCCAGAGCACTGGGGTTAGAACCTGCCGCATTTAACCCTAAGCACTAGAGAGCTGGGATGACCCAGTCCTGCGGCTCTGAGCAATGGCTGGAGAACAGTGCGGCCGGAGGGGATGGAGGGAGTTACCAGCCCCCTGGGAGCGGAGTCTGGGGGGGTTCCCTACAGATTGTGGTGGGTGTCCCCATTGGGAGCTGCTGGCCCTTGTTTCCGTGCCTGCTGGCGAGCGGAGCACCCCAGGAGTCTGGCTCCGCGGAGGGATGCTGAGCTCTGTGAGTCTCGGAGCCGAGCCTCCCGCTGCCTGCGCGGCAGCTTTGCTGGGAGCCCGGTGCCGTGATGCCAGCGCTGACACCCCCTGCCTTGTAAACAAAACGCCCCTTTGATCTGGCGTGTCGCACGCCCACGCCCCAGCAGACTCGACGGGAGGGGCAGGAGCGGCGCGTGTGTGAGCAATACTTCGCAGAGGCAGCGTGACGGAGTTTCCAATGGGGAAATGGCAGGGCGTCCTCTCGGAGATGCTGTGGGGCAGGGACTTCCCTGTTTGGGGAGGGTGGGGTGGGGGGAACACAAGTGAACCAGAGCCAAGCGGGGTTAGGGCCAGTTCCCTACCTCCCTTCTCCCACCCCAGCTGGTGCCCCTCAGTCTCAAGCCCCAGCTGCTGCTGTCCGAGCTCTGGGCCCTCCCCCCCCCGCCCCCCCGCACGCAGCCCTGCCAGTGCCCCTCTGCCTGGCACACCACAGCCATCCACGCTCCACCGCTCGCTGGCTTTTTGCTCATGGGGAAAGCCCTTTGTGAGCCGCTTCCTTCCCTGTGCTAGTGGAGCCAGTGCCCCTCCGGTGTGGCATGTCCGTCCGTTCGTCTGTCCCCTCCTCACGAGGGGGTGGCCAGTGCCGCTGCCCCAGCTGAGCTTTGTACAGAGCAGCTCCGAGGTGAGAGCCCCCTCCACGACGTGAGGGCCACGGAGCAGGGACGAGCCCACCTAGCCACGGAGCAGAGCTCTAGACACCAGCGGGCCGGGGCAAGCGGAGGCGTTGCCTCTTCTCTTGGCGTGGACTGGGTTAGCTCTTGGTTCGTGAGGCTGGGGGGCCAAGGGACTAGCTGTGGTCAGCCCCTTTCTCTGGAGCGTGCTGGGGCCGTTTCCACCCCAGGAGCTCTGGGAGGGCAGTGCTGCGATGCTATCCCTTGCCTGGGCCATGGCTGTCCCCCACCACCACCACCACCCCCGCAGGGACTGACTTTTCCCCACTGTGCCACAGGCACCCTGTTCCCCAATCTGTTGTGAGACCCTCCCCCCAGCACATTTTTTAGCAGGCTGGCTAGCAGCCCGGCTCGGTCCTGGCTTGCACCCCTGCATTTAATGCATATTAGGAGCCAGGCGGGCAGGCAGCCCGGCTCAGTTCTGGCTCGCACCGAGTCTGAAAGCTCAGTTCCCCCTCACCCGCCCGACGGGGGGTGCTTCCACCCCGTGCTGCTGCCTCTGTATCAGAGGCAGCAGCGCAGGGCGACAGGCAGACAGTCTACAAGGAGAGCTGGTTTTTAATCCGGCTCCCCTTGTGGACCAGCTCCCGCCTTGCACCCCCTACTGCTGCCTCTGAAACAGAGGCAGCAGCGGGCTCTTCGGGAGAGGGGCCAGAGCGCACTGGCTGCCGGCCCCACCCTCAGGGACTATAGAATAGGCGAGTAAGTGATAAGAATTCATGAGATCAATCGACTATTCAATTCATTTAACATCACTAGTGGAGAGCATCTGCATGGTCCAGCCTGTCTGCCCCAGGGCCCTGTGGCTGGAGGCGCTTTCCCCATTGCGCATGCTGCCTAATGATCTGCCGGTGAGCCCATGGTATGGGGTGGCAGCCTGGGCCCAGTGGGCCTGTCCGTGGAGGTGGATGTTGGCTTAGTTGTCCGTGCCCCTCTGGCATGTCTGTCCGTCCATCCAACTCAGCTTTTTAGCAGTGCTGGGAGCACGGCCCTGCCCTCTGGCCCATTCCCCACTGCCCTGCTCCCTGGGGCTGCAGCTGCTGGCCTCGGAACCCAGAATGAACAAGGGGGGGTTCGCAGGCGGCTCCATCCTACATGCGCTCGCCCATTCCCCTCTGTGGGGCTGAAGCCAGGCTCGGCCATGCCCCTTGCCTGCCCGTGGGGGTGGGGGTAATGAAAGGACCCTGCTGTTGGGGAGCATCTGCTTTGCTGCCCATCCCCATTGACCCTGCCCAAAGGCGCCCCCTTGTGGCTGCCCTGTAGTGGCACTATTGCTGCGAGACCTGCTCCGCTCCCATCCCCTTTGGTGCTGTTAATCCCTGCCTGGCACCTGCAGTGGAGAGGGGCAGCCCCAGTGCCAGGACTGGCATAGACCCATCCCAGGGGACGCGCTCCCCAAACCCGCACGCAGGCCTCTGCTGCAGCCGGAGGGGGCCGACTCCTCTTGCGCGTCTCCGGGAACGTGGGCAAGCAGGGACCTGGGCTCCTTCAGGGAAGGGGGCAGCAAACCAGTCGTGGCACCTTAACTCCAGGCGACCTTTGGGTAGCAGGCTCCTGAACACACCTCGGTGCCCCTCACTCCTGACCTGCAGCCCCTGGTAGCCGAACCGGCGCTGAGCCTGCCCCACGGCCCAGACAGCTTTATGCTAGGAGTTGTGGGTTGCCTTCCCACATGCAGCATGGGCAGCTGCAGGCCCTGGTCCCTTCCACCTCCCAGCAATCCGTGTGTGTGTGTGTGTGTGTGTGTGTGTGTGTGTGTGTGTGTGTGTGTGTGTGTGTGTGTGTGTGTGTGTGTGTGTGTGTGAGAGCGAGCGAGCGAGCATGCGTATGTATGTGTATAGAGATGTCTCCCGGTTTCATTTCTCTCCGGCTGGGTTGGGAGGGGCCTGCGTGTTCCTCCCACCAGGCCCAGCCTGTCGCTTCCTGTGGGAGCGGGAGGCGCTGGGTGGCCCCGCTCGCTCGGCGGAGGCTGGCTGGGGCTGCTGGAGATGCGTCGGCCTCACATGGACATTCTTGCAGCATTAGTCAATTGTTGTGTGCAGCGCACTTGCCGCAGGCCCCGTCTCCGCTGCTGGGGCAGGAGCGATGACGCAGAGGGAGCTGGGACATCACCAGCCTGGGCTGGCAAAGGCAGCTCCCACGCTGGCGCTGGGAAGGGATGGGGGTGTTGCCCCCTCCCGCCAGGAGGGCCCTGCCTGTTCAGCCCTGGGCCCTGCCCTTCCCACCTCGGGAACCCTTTGCTGTTTTGGGACGGGCTTGGCTTGGAGCTGAGGATCCCAGACCCTCGGCCCCCACCTGGGAGCAGGGCAGGCAGCTGCTGCCACAGGAAACAGGGTGGCTTTATGCCGTGGTGGCCAGTGCCTGCCAGTACCAGGCCCTTGCCTGTGGGTGCTCTGTGCATTGTGTGAGCTGGCTGGAGGGACATGCTGTGCCTGGCACCTGTAGCGGGGGGCTGTGGGGTGTGGGGGCCACTAACCATTGTGGGGTGCTGCCGTCTGGATGGGGGGGGGACACAGCTGTGTTGGTGGGAGAATCTGGGCCCAGCAATGTCCTGGCTGGCCAGCGCTGTCCCTGCGGGTCACTCCAGTCCCCTGCTTAGGGGTGCCAATCGCTGTGGCTTAGCTGCAGGAGTCTCTGGTTTGGCCCTCCTGTCTCCCTGGGACATCAGGGTCTCTGCATCCCCGCACCCCCCCATCCCCCACTATGCTCCGGGTCTTCACTGCCCTGCGGGAGGAAATGCCTGGTTGCTTTGCTTCTTTCAGATCAGCCCCTCCCTCATCCTGGACTGTGGGGCCTGTCCCTCCACCTCTCCACCCCCATCCCCACGCTGGCTACTTGCACTGCCCCTGCTCCCATAGGGTGTTGCCTGGGGCTTTGTCTCCCATGGTCTGTGGTTCTGCTCCAGGCAGTCTATGATGCTGAGCACATCCCAGTGCCGGGGGCCAGGCCAGGAGGGGCGCAAGCTGCCATGGGCCGGCTGGGGCCCCACAGAGGTCCCCTCTGGCCAGCTCCCGTCAGGGCACGTGGCTGTTTTCTTCTGAAATCAGCCCTGGCCCAGCCGCCTGCCGCCCTCCCCTGCCCCTGGAGCCGACAGGCTGTTCCTGAGCCCCCTGCCAGGTCTGAGAGAGCAAACGTTGGGGGGGCGTGTGGGAGAGGCATGGGAGTCCCTAGGGGCTGCGGGGCAGGGGGCGCGCCAGGCTGCGTCCAGTCGGGGCTGGAGCGAGCAGTGTTGGGTGTCACTTCCTGTCCTTGGTTCCTGTTCTGAGGCTAAAATAGTCTGTGGCCGCTGGGGAGGGCAGTGCTAACCGGCTCTCCCCTGCCGCCAGGGGCCAGTGCAGACAGGCAGCGCAGGCGGCCCCATGATGCCAAGACGGCTCTGCCCTGGCTTTGCTGGGCCTGGCCCCAGAACGCTGCCCCTTTGTGGCCTGCAGGGGTCGCTGCTCCGTGAGGCCCCAGTCCGGAGCTCTGGGATGGGGGGCAGAGCAGGGTTCCCCCGAGTCCTGCCCCGGCCTGGGTGGGGACCTGCTGCGGGGACCGTGCATGGGGCTGTCCTGGCTTCTGGGTCAGGAAGTGACCTTGTTCTCTGTTTCTGTGTTTCAGATAAAGCCGCAACTCCTCCAGGGCAGAGCGGTCCCCCCAGGAACCACCGGCCAGCGCCTGCCGCAATTCCCCCGCTGTCTGCAGGAGAAACGCTGCCCCTCAGGAGTGACTGGCCTGCCCTTCCCGCAACAACCCCTATGGGAGAGAGCAGCCCCCCCCAGAGCGACCAGCTCTCCCCCCTTGCTGCGCCTATCCTTGTTGAAGTGACCCCTCTGGGAGAAGCCCGGCCCCTACAGCAAGACCAGCTAGCTCCTACTGCTGCGCCCCCGCCTCCAGGACAAGCCCTGACCCCCCAGCGAGACCAGCTGGCTCTT
>JANRFK010002918.1:10589829-10600015 GCA_030068395.1 Apalone spinifera | reverse complement strand
CCCCCCCCCCCCCCAAAAAAAAAAATGAGCAGCTCCGGCATGAGCCAGTAACCTGGGGCCAGGCCTCTGGCTCAGGCGCGCTCTCCCTGGTCTGCTGCATGTACATTTTAATTTATCCCTCCCTCCGCCCTCCCAAAAAAATATAACACATGCATTTATATTTTTGGATGTTCTTCAAATATCAAAATAGGATCTATCCCTCTACATCACGATAAAAATGTATGATACCTACATTTTTGCTATGCAATGACATTGATTCATGGTATAGGTATCAGACAGCAAATATTTAACCTTAAAAGACAGAAGTTCAGTTTCCGAATGCTTAGCAATATCTAGTACACCATATAATCTTGTACAAGGAAGTTATCAAATTATAACATTTTTACTGCTATGTAGCAAACTGTTAGAGGGTGTATGTTGCTTGCATTTCAAGCAAGTTTGCAAGTATGTGTTTTCTCACTGCCTCTAGGTGTAAAATGGAATAAGACTGTAATTCTTAAAAATTACAAGTGGTACTTTCCACTGGTTATGCAGAATGAGTGCTCAGCAGTCTCACATCTGTTGCAGAACAAACAATTAATGTCCTTTAAGAAATTTCACTGCATGATGTTTATTCCTTAGGAGGCTTCTGCTAATTTCATAGTTCCATTTTTCAAATGCAATGTAATTGCTGGAAAAAGCAATAGCGCTTTGTCTTTAGAAAACTATCACCAAATATGATAGAAATAGATGAATTTTAGTAGACTGAAGAATTACTTGAAAAGGGCAGCAGACATTTTTTTTTAAGTTGCGACAATACTTGGATTGTACTGTTTGTTCAAGTGCGTTAGTCTTTCTGCATGAAATAATTGTTATATTCACTCTGTAATGTAAAATAACCAGTATTAGTGTCCAATAAATCCAACAAACTCTATTGTTTAAATATTTCTGTCCTTGTACTTGGAGGGACTGGGTGCCTCAGGCTGGTTAACAGATACATAGATTCTTCTAGTCCAGTGTTACATGGGGAATAAACATATTAAATGTCAATTAAATACATGTATTCTGTCATTTCATATTTTGTTTTAGAATACATTTGGATGGGGCCCCAATGTTACTATTTGTCTCAGAGGGAGTATTTCATACTATTCAGTGAAAAAACAGTTTTGCTTTATATGCTTTATAACCTGGAAGAGCAGCTGTATTAGAGACCCTCAAATAATGACAAAGCAGCTCCTCGGAGCACCATATAAATTCATAATGCATTTTTTGAGGCATCTTGGTTCTGCTCTCTTTTTGAGGGGAAGCTGCTAATTCTGTAAGGTAGTGACTCTCTCCATTGAGAATATAGACTGTCAAATTCTACTGGAGGTACTCAGGAATAATCAGCATTTTGCACAATCAGGGTTTTTGTGGTAAGTTTTCAGAATCTTCTTATAAAGTATCTGTAAATAAGTTTTCAACAGTGCTGTGAACCAAACTTTTGACTGCTTAATGCCATTACACCTCTCTTAAAAGTTAGGCTACTTATAACAGTGTTTCTCAACCTTTTTTAATAAAGTAGCCCCTTTTAAAAAAAAAAAGTTATAAGTAACTGTAGGTACCCGGAGTTTCAGATACACCCAATTTTTTTCTACCATTGCAACACATTTGTTTAAACAATTTAATCATAGCCGGGCAGGTGATGAAATTTTTGGGTGTAAAAAGTACAAAAATAATAAAGTGCTGTAAAACTTAAAACAAAAATTCATTTTTTTCCAAAATTCAGTTGTGTTGACGTATGCCCCAGACTTCTCTCAAGTTCTACCACTGGTTGAGAAACACTGACTTGTAACGTGTTTGGCATTTCATATGGGAAAAATCAGTCTTTGAAAGTGAATAGAAACCAGAGTAAGTGGAGCTATATTTGAGAAACCTAGGGTCTCATTGCAGTAGTCTAGAAATTAGAACCTTGTTTTCAGAGCAAATTTGGCATGAGTTAAAGTGGCAGTGTTGTCAGGAAGGTTCCCTTTCACGATGGTAAGGCAGGTGCATTTATTTTAAGCCACTGATATTCTGTGTACTGTACTCTTATTTCTCTCATGAATCTCTGTTGAGTACTCAGCATTTTGTTTTTATTCTGATCTATAAAAGGGCATTGCAGTGTTTTGATCTCTTTGGAAGCTCTCTGAAATTAAAAAAGCAAAGTCTGCTTTAACATTGCCAAATGAACAGGTTGTGTTGTGATTAGAAACATAAAATTCTCTATAGAATAATAAAATTTAAAAATTGACTAATGTGGGTGGTCTGAAATTTCAACAGACTTGTATGGTTATGTTCTTAGAAAATTATTGTCACAAATAACATTGAATACATAGAAATCATTTTGTCTTAAGTTTTCACACATCAGTACGGTATAACCCTCGAAACCCTTTCTTTTTTACTTTGGATTCATTGGAAAAACTAATCATTTTTAAATTCTGCCTTTCTAATTTTGCTTTTTAATTCTGCTATTGCTAAGGATCCTAATGTTCTCTCCCCTCACACACACGAGAGATGTGAATGGTTAACTGGTACACCTCACCCTTAACCGGGCCTGACTGCAGGGGTGGGGGGAGCGGGGAATGACTACTCCAACCCAGCCAGGCTGAAGTGCGCCCCCGCCCCAGTGTGCACACTTCTGAACGTCATGTTTTTAATAATGTGCGTTAAATGTGTTCAGGTTTTGATCATGCAGTCTTTGGCTATGTCTGCACTGCAAGTACTACTGTGGCTCAGCTGCAGAACTGCAGCTATACCACTGTAGTGTAAGTGCATCCTGTGTCAACAGAAGGTGCCACTGATGTAGTTAATCCATCTCACTGAGAGATGGTAGGTATGTCCGTGGAAGAATTCTTCCATTGATATGGCTGGTCTACAATGGGGGGAGGAGGGGCGGAAAGGGGGTTATGCTGACCTAACTGTAGCAATCAGAATGGGAAAATGTTCACAGCCCTGCACAGCATAACTATGTCAACCTAATTTGTAAGTGTAGACAAGGCCTTAATGAATTTTGTGGACTCTGGGATTGAAAAATCATTTAATTATGCAAGCAAGATGACCAACACAGGCTACCCCAGGGATAGAGCTAGCTCCCACATTAGGAAAGCAGTGTACGGGACCCTCTGAAGGCAGGGAGGTGCGGTGGGTTCTTGAGCAGCCGGACAGCTGTCTCAGGACTGGAACAGCAGAGCTAAGATATAGCCCCCATATAACAGTGGGATATCTTCCTGCTGATACAGAATTCTGCTGATTTCAAGGGATTTTGCCTACATAGTTTCCATTGCAAGGTCAACCTTTGGCTTAGGAAGTAAAAGCCTACTAGAAAAATAAAATAATACTGAATATTTGAAGTAACAAAACCAAAAGGTGCTTTCAGTGTTCTCTAAGCTTGAAATGTTTTTTGTACACTTGACAGAGAGAAGTAAAATTGATGTAGATAGCTGTGCTGCTTGCATTTCAGTCAGGTTTTTACCATTATCTTATCAGAGTGCAGAGTGATGCTTGCTGGTAAATAGCTTTTATGCAGCCGTCATGCATAGCAGCTATAATCCTTTTTTTATGAGTCTGGACTGCTCCTTTAGAACAGCAACTTTAATTAGCTTCATGTTATAAAATTTGACAACAGTTTAGGATATTGAAGTACAGCCATATCATTTTCATAGTCATAGAATGCTAGAAATGGAAGGGACCTCGAGAGGTCATCAAGTCCAGTCCCCTGCCCTCACAGAAGAACCAAGCACGATAGGTATGCCTTTCTAAAGATTGATATGGAAAATTTCCCAGGTCTTGATGGGGGGGGGGGGAGGAAAGAGAGCAGGCAGGTGTCATATTTCTCAGTATGAATTGTGCCTGTTGGTTTAAGAGTGCAGGGAAGTCCAGATTTTCAGTTGTTCTCTAGGCATTTGATTTACAGAATTTGACTTTCAACTGGCCAAACAGCAGATATGACAGGTGTAAGTGGTAAATGAGCATTGAACTATATTTTCTTTCATTCAGGGAATTAATGCAGAGTATGAAAAGATGTCCCACTTGGGCACTAGAGTAGGATGGTAAAGAGAGCCCTTTCTTATTCCTCTGCCAAATATACAGATTAAAATGTAAAGACAGCAGGAAATTCACAATGCTACAGATGTTGCTTTGGAGCTGTTTTTAGTACTTGTATACAAGAGAATGTGCTAAAGACATGGTTTATTTTGTGTTTGTGTGTATTAGAGTATTTCAATATCTCACGTCTCGTGAAGATGCATATGCCTTATTTTTCAGTATTTGTGTTTCTCGTGCAATTCTATATACTCCAGTTGCACTGCAGTTTATAAAGAATAGATGGATTAAAAATACTAAAATGGAAAAGCTATAAAAGATACTTAATATGCTGGTAGGCTAATCTGTTATCATGGTATTTGAGCTAATAGTTTGCACTCCCTACAGAACCTTCTATTCCAGGATCTCAAAGCACTATACAGATGCAAAAGTACGTCTCTGACCTCTGTCCTTCCAGCCACCTCGCTGGAGGTCGTGTCACTGTTTCTTACAGATGTCTAATTTGAAGTTTAGATACAAGTGACTTCTCTAAGATAAGATGAAAAGTCAGTAATAGTGCCAGAACTAGAACCCAGGAGTCTTTAATCACAATCACACTTCCTTCCCCTGCTAGTAGTTGGTTGTTGACTCCATAGTTTGTTGTTGCAGTTAGTTACCAACTTGGCAAACAATGTTTTTGAAAGGAACTGAACAGCTGCATTTCCACTCCTGTCAGCAGTTGAGAACCCTGACTAGTTTGTGGAAAATATAGATTGGGAAATTGTGGCAACCAGCAGTAAGTGATCTTCAAATTATAAGGATGGAACTCTGTTGCTGTGGACAAGGACTAGATGAGTTGAAGCAAAGCAAGCTGTACAAGTCTGTAATTTGGACATGGGAAAATTGCTATTTTAAAAGAAAATGGAGTTTCAAATATCCTCCTGTACTCTGAAGTTTTGTTAATTCCTTGCTTAGGCAAGTGGCTGCCATTGCTTAATTATTCAAAGTACATTACTTTAAAACATTTTTTTTACTGTGGTTTTCTATTTAGCATACTATTGGAGTTCAGATTCTTAGAGTACAAATGTCTTAAAGCAGAATGCATTTTACTGAAAATGAAATGAAGGCTAGTTTAAGCAAAGAAAGTAAAGTTTAATAGTTGTTGCTAAAACTGAGTGGTTTTCTTGCATAGAACCTATAATTAGGTTGTGAGCTATTTGGGTGAGGAATTGTCTTTTTGTAGGCAGCATGTAGATCATTTGGGGTGCTTATAATAGTATAAGCAGACTACAATAGTTTTATTTGCTAAATTGGTAAGAAAACTGAACTGGCCAGATTAGGTGCAGATAAAAATTGTTCTTTCCCCCAACTAAACATATCTTCCTATAGAAATTCTACAAAACATTATTCTTTTTCCTAGTCTGTGAGAATGTGGAGGCCAGTTGGTTTTATGTCATTTTCCATTTGAATATTAAGGTGTACATTTAAAGCTAATTATTTGTAGTCCATTGATTTACTAAATGTTCCTTACAGATCTAAAGACCAATGAAGTGTTTATTTTGGTGGAGACCAGTATGTTGTGCTTTTGCTTGGCAAGATTAGCAAAATACTGTGATTTGTGGTATGGCAATTCTTTGTAGGATTCTTGAGTATGTCATGTAGTCGGTTAAGAATTTTCAGCTGTGATCATATCTGCAGAGCTTGCCTGGATGTGTAGGGATTCTTTTCTGCTTCAATCCTTTCACACCTGTTAAAGTAATAATTAAAGATTCCTTGACAGGCATTCTAAAAAAGGAATGGGGGGAGGGGGGGAGCCAACAGAGGCTAAGAGGGGGAAAAAGAGGAAATGCAGAGTTCTAGAAAAACACACTACATGTAAACTTTGGATATATTCTTGTTTCAATCCATGTCTTTTTGGCACACACAAATGTTCTTAAAAATGGACTGGAATATAAAACTTCTGGTCTATAATCTCTGCTTCAGTACTGCACCCTTCTGTGCATTACCTCCCTGCCTCACTTTCCCTGAGTGAAAATGGGGTATAATAACGCTTGCTTACTTCCTGGGTGTAGTGGATTAATGCTTATTATAAACTACTTTAAAGATAAAAAGCAGTATTAAATAATAAATTTATTGAAGCTTTTTAGTTGAAAGAGAAATGTGTATGGAAAATATAAGTACAAAAGGATACTGAAATCAGTATGCTGGGAAATAACTATAAAAGTACAAAATAGTTTTTGTAAAAGAAGAAAATTGATCAAACATCGGTGAATTTTTCCTTTCTATTGATATGAAAAGCATCAAATTCTGACAGTTTATTTTTCATAAAGTATAAGACCATTTTCCCCATCTTCCATCAAGTCAAAACAGATCACAATAAAAAGAATGGAAATGTGTGTTTAAAAATCTTGTGGGTATGGGTTTCTCACAGGATTGACAAAACTTTGATTATGGCCTAGACCAGTGTTTCTGAAAGTGTACCACAGAAACACTTTCAGAAACACTTTAACTGGCTGCCCCGGTCTGTTTACGTACTGGTGCTGCGGCCGCGGAGTCTTGCGTCTCCCGTTGGCTCCGTTTCGTCCTTTGCAGCCAAGGGGAGCCACAGGAAGAGGCGTGGGCCAGGCCACTGCTTCCCACGGCACCCCTTGGCTGCAAAGGATGAAATGGAGCCAAGGGGAGCCATGAGGCTCTGTTGCCGCGGCGCCGGTACATAAACAAACCGGGGCGGCCAATTAAAATGTTTCTGAAAGTGTTTCCGTGGTACACTTTCAGAAACACTGGCCTAGACCCAAAGGAAATATTTGAGCTTGTGATTTCAGTAAATTGAATGGAACTGGTGGTAAATAGTTGACTTTAAAAAAAAAAAAACACATTCCTTCCAACTGTTTGTGAAGTGATATCATTTGCATACCCAGAGAACAAGAGACATCACTTTTGGACCTCATGAAATGGTCCTCTTAGAAGAGCCATTTACTGTTATGTCCCATTTTTCTGAAAATTGCAGTCCTTTATCATGCAATGATACGTAAATCATCTCTTAAGCCTTGATATATTTGTATTTAAATAGATGGGTCTTCTACAGGAATGTTATGCTGACATCTGCTATGTATTTGAGACAATTTGTCTGTTCAAGAATGTATCTTAATGGTAAGAATTAGGATCACCAAATTTGGTGTATAGCGCTCTCTTTCATAACTTAAAGCAACATAAGTTGCTTTAAGTTGGTTGTGCCAGGAAAACAGGATGTGTCTGGAATGGATTGCTTCTCATAAAATCAAACAGAAGAGACACAGAATCACCAAATCAAGTACGGTCCTCACAATTGATATAAATGAAGGAATGTTGAAAGAGGGTTTAGGGTGGGCATGGAAAATATCACCTTTGCCTGCCGACTCCAGCACAGAGCTGCCACAGCAGCTCCATTCTAGGCTGGGGGGACGGGAGAAGGGCTGTGGCATCTCTGGGCTGGGGAAGGAGGTGCCTCCCTCTCACCCCTAGCTGCATCTGCTCCATGCTGGGGTCAGAGGAAGGTGTGCTCTCCCCCCACCCCGGCCATGGCAGCCAACCTGGAATTTCCCTGTAGCTGCTGATGCTGCCAGGGACAGGTGGTCCTTCTGTGGCTCCCATCCAGCCTAACATGGACCTGCCCCAGCCAGGGGACATGCACACTCCCCCAGCTGTGTCCTCTTGAGCTGCAGCATCCATGGAGAGGCACTTCTCACCTGGCCCCAAGCTGCTGTGTTGAGGTTATTTTCCAAAAAACAAAAATTGAGTTAAGGACCTGAGCAATGCTAGAGTAATCTTCTAGTGAATGTATAAACTAAGGAACTGCGTTTCTTGCCTTGCAGTTTCCTATAACATTAATAGAAATACATTTAATTAAGATTTAGCTGTGCTCCTGGTTCACTGATCACTAACAAGAATAAAAGAAAAACTAGCATAGATTAACAGAGACTTGTTTTGAACTGTTATATACTATGAAATAAATGCTACCTGAAAAAGTAGTGGTTTTTTTGGTCTGGAGAGTTAACTTGTCAGTCTGTAGTCATGGAAATATAGAAATGTAATACAGCTTCAGGTAGTGCCTTTGGCACTGAGTCCTGTGGTTTCCTTGGTGATAACATTGGTAATGATCCAGAAGGGGAGATGTCAGACTCCCATGGTATGCATGATTGGAGGTACAAGTTGCTGCAAAACACAGTTAATAATCTAGAGAACAATACAGAATAGCAAATTTGGCTACCTGAGCAGGGTTAAGTGGCAAGTACCGTAAATTAGCTAATATAACACGCATCCAAGTATTACCCACAGTTTTTCTATAGTGTGTTTTAAAAAAAAAAAAAAAAAAAAAAAATTAAATTAGAATACTCACGGACGTACATAACCCGCAGAGACTTCTGCTGCCTTCATAAAAGAATCTGGTGGTCTTTGATGTGGTTGCCACTTGCCAGCTATAAAGATTGAAGATTACGACATCAATGCAGCCCAATAATACTAGGTCTTGTTATACCGGTAATGAACCACAGCTGAGGCTGCTGAGCTATAAAAAGCAATAAGCATTATCCTATTACCGGTATATAAAACCTACACCAACCACAACGTTTTAAAACTTTTTCAGTTTATAACAAATATAGTCCAAGAAAATATTTTTAAAGATGCCTAAGTGCAAATCATATACAGCTGATTTTAAACTATCTGTTACGTATTCAAAAGAAAATGGCAATAGAGCAGCAGGCAGAAAATTTTCCGTTAATGAAAAATCTGTTCGTGAGTGGAGAAAAGAAAATGTTGATTTTATTATGTTGATCTTGTCATCTTGTAATATGAGTAAAAATCAAATTGCATAAGACGTGGACATGTATAACCCGTGGGCTATATTAGCTAATTTACGGTACTTAAATTAAGGGTTAAATTAAGAAGTTATGTAATTCTGGAATGGAAATTGAAACCCTGTAATGTGGTGTTGAGAGTCTACCCATCCTAATTAATACACTGTCTATACGCTGTCATAGGAGCACCTTATAATTTAGGAAAGTTTATGCTATAGTAACTAAATGAACAGATTTTAGTGAATAGATTAATTTAGAATTATGAGAATGGCAACTGTTGTTGCCAGTGAAAGGTCAAACTTCAGCTATAGGGAATCCTAGCCCACACAGAAATAGTAAGAATGAAGATGTGAACTTTGTGTTCATCTGTTTCCAAGAGCCTCCGAGCCACATCCAGGAAGAGAACTTAAGGATGACTAAACAAAAGAATCAGGAAACAGGAAATAGTTTCTTGTAACTTTAGTAGCCTTAACTTCTTTTGAGTCTAAGCTGAGCTACTTGCTACCCTGATTAATACAGGAAAATTCATCAGCATTTAATGACTAATGGCAGCAACTGTGCTAAACCTGGAACCACTAACGACTTGTGAACTTAAATAAGAGATGCTGCTAAACCATGTTACTCTCAGTTCTACATCAGTCTCACACAACTTGATTGGTTTGTGCAACTGTTGTTGAGAACCCTCTCTTCAGCCTGTTGGGGACATAGGGATATTCTCTCTCTGCAGTTGCCTCTCTATTTTTCTCTCAAATCTATGATTCTGTGCTGTGTGTGTGTGTGTGTGTGTGTGTGTGTGTGTGTGTGTGTGTGTGTGTGTGTGTGTGTGTGTGTGTGTGTTTTTTTTAAGAAGTAGGCAAAACTGTAACTTCAGTTCTAGCTAATGTCCACTTCAGATCAGGCTACAGATTAATAGTTCAGATCTGCATTTACTCTTGTAGTGGAAGGTATATACACCCAGAATTGCTTTAATGTGCATAGCTAAATGTAGACCAGAGCAGAAAGAAAGCATTGTCTGGTGAGCAAGGTAGAGAACTGGATGTCAGAAGATTTGGGTTTCATATTTAGTTCAACCACTGATTTGCTGTGGGACCTTGGGCAAGTCATTTTACCTCTGTGCCTCAGTTTATCCATAGATAGTATTGGAATAACATCCTTACTGGGGTGTTCAGGTTTAATTTAATAATAGGTTGTAAAACATTGTAAGAGTCTTGTGTAAGGTGCTATAAAATGCAGTATTAGTTCTTAATATTTCCTGGACAGATGATTGTCAAGTTTTTCTTAAGTATCAGAGGGGTAGCCGTGTTAGTCTGAATCTGCAAAAGCGGCGAAGAGTC
>JANRFK010002918.1:10528869-10589729 GCA_030068395.1 Apalone spinifera | reverse complement strand
CCCCCCCCCCCCGTTGTCTCTGATGCAGAGGCAGCAAGGGGGAGGGGAGTACATGTAGTTGTTTGGATTAACCTATAAACCCAGGCTTATCAATTAATCGTTTACGTGACTACGCTAACATCCCTAGTCCCCAGACAAAATGTTCGTGGGCCTTCACAACTTCATCTCTCTCGTTGTTTGCATTGATGCCTTAATTTAAAAAAAGTTTTTAGTGGATTTCCAATGTAGATTTTGGATCCAGTTCTAACTATAGTTGTATCCATTCAGCTGAGCAGGATGGAGCCTTAATTTGGTGAGAAGCAATGGATATATCTGTGGCAGGGATATCACTAGCACAGATGTTTCGCTTTCTAGTCAAAAGACTATTTATTTATGAAATTAATAGCTAATCTAAAATTTTGTCCCACAATATTACTTGACTGAATTTTTTCTCCCATATTGTATCTTGTGGTTGGAAAAGAGACTTAAATGTAGAGAGAATAAATCCGCAAAGCATTCTAGAGATACAGATACAAGAATTGTTTGTGTCACTTATTTTGTGTTGAAAATTGCAAGAAAGTACCAAGTCGCACCCTGTAAGTAATTACTCCGGTTTCTTATGCCTGAAGCAATGATCCATGAATAGTGATGTTGGATAGCTTCTCTTTGGACGCTACTCTTTGGCCCATTGAGGTAGGAGTAGTGAGTGCCACAGGGACTGTTCCTGCTCAGGAACAAAGCATGCTAGTTACAAGCATTTCCACACATTGTTGTAACCAACTCAGTTTGGTTGCTTCTGTATGAACAAGAATTTTCAAAATCCCATACTACACTGTACTGGCCAGAACCATGCAGTTGACTTCCTCTTCTGCTTGAAGAGAAAATATGAACATTGGTCTGGAAAGGGAGGATGTATCTACAGTTGGTGCCAGAAGTCATCTGTCCTTGCTTGCACTCTCCTGAGGAAGTGTGGTAGAAGTGGCCACTTGGAGTTTGGGATTAGAAGAGAGGAAAAAATGGTGACCCTGAGTGATGGTAAATGGGTTGACCTTCCAGATCCCTTTATCAGAAGGTGAGCAACAGTTTAAGCCAATAATGACCTACTCCAGTTTTCTGTATAAAACCTTGCATCAGAAAATAAAATAGTTATGTATAGCTTAAATATACAGCTGCTTCAACAGAGTTTCTTCTTTTTGCAGAATTGTTTCCTGATTTCATAACTGGAGAAGCTGAAACAGTGACAGATTACTGTTGAGGGGTGGAAGGTGTGAGTGAGTGTTCCAGCAACAAGGTAGGTTTATTACAAAATTAAATCTCTACATGGAGAAAGGAGAAGCGTCTCTCTTTGAGACTTGGTTTATACTGTATAGCAGGGCTTAAATTGTGAGGCAGCCATGCTAGAGCTATAAAGTGCTTATTCTGTAATTGAGTTTTGCTCACAAGCATTGTTACTGTGCAAACTAGGCAATATGTAATACCTTTGAACCTGTATTCTTTTGTATACTGATTCAGAGAAAAAATTCTGCAACTCCTCTAGTTACTGGATTAGAAGCGAACTCGGCTGGTTTTATACTTCCCTGTCTTGTTTACTGCTGCTTTACAAGGTGTGAACCTGTTCTGCAGAATGACACTAAATGTCCCAGAAAGAAGAGACATCTAAAATATTTTTTCATAAATGTTTGTAATGCTTGTTTGAGTACTAACAATCATTAATATTTGCTGGGTCAGAGTCCATGTTTTCCCTTCTGTGCCTTATTTGAGTATTGTGTTGTCAGCTGTGGTCAGAGTAGCATCTAATATTTTTTTCATTCTAGAACTGGGGCAGTTATTCTGTTAATGCCACATACCTTTAAAATTTACTTGAAGTGGTTACTTTTTGAAAAGCAGAATACAAAACCTATAAATTAAATGAAAAGGATATTCTGAATACTTAGTCTAAAACATTGATAGCTAATGGGAGTGCATACCAATGATAACTTCTTGACAGTGGAATATTCACCGAGTTACTGGAAACTGTCCATAGATGAGGTCAGTTTCAAGGAAAGTCTTTTTTGTTAATGCCAAAAATCTTTAAAATGGTATTAAACTGCAGTGTAATGAATTTTAAAAAGCGTAATTGGTTGTAAAGTGTTTACTCCAACCCACAACTTGCTTTTCTTTTAGATTGAGAATCATGAGAAAAATTAGTTGCTGTTTATTGTAGATTAGGTTAATACACTTAAACTGTGAATTTTGTGAAAGAACAGCATGTTCATGCCATTAAAATGGATACCTCTAAGCAAGGAAGGGGAACAAGATAGTTCAGTCTCAAACTCAAATGTTGGGGGCGAGAGAGAATCACTACAGTGAGGTGATCCACAAAGTTTTTGAAGGATTCAGTATAAAGAAGGATTTGCATTTGCACTGAAAAAATCTGCAGCTGTTTGAGTTGTTACAAAGTTCAACATTGTAAAATATTAACCTCCTTTACAGCTTGTACATATTGCAACACCAGTTCTCTGCCTTCTATGCCAAATCCTGATTAGTAGGTCAACTGAAGCACCCACTTCCACTTTTTTTAGTTTTTATTCCTTGGTGTCCTGTGACAAAGGGACTTATTTGTGAGCTGAGACACCAAAGGAAATAAAAAGAGCTGATTAAGTTTCAAAATATGATTCCCCAGTCTGAGGGAATGGGCACAAGGTATTTCAGACGCAAGCACAATTTTAAGTAAGATTTTCTGGTTTGAATTGGCCCAACATCTTCATTACTCTGTGGCTGTGTCTAGACTGGCCAGCTTTTCCGGAAAATCAGCTGTGTTTCTGGAAAAACTTGCCAGCTGTCTACACTGGCCGCTTGAATTTCTGCAAAAGCACTGACTTCCTACTGTAAGAAATCAGTGCTTCTTGCGGAAATACTATGCTGCTCCCGTTTGGGCAAAAGTCCCTTTTGCGCAAAAGGGCCAATGTAGATAGCTGAGATTTGTTTTCCACAAAAAATCCCCGATCGCGAAAATGGCGATCGGGACTTTTTTGCGGAAAAGCGCGTCTAGATTGGCACGGACGCTTTTCCGCAAAAAGTGCTTTTGCAGAAAAGTGTCCGTGCCAATCTAGACGCTCAGTTCCGAAAATGCTTTTAACGGAAAACTTTTCTGTTAAAAGCATTTCAGGAAAATCATGCCAATCTAGACGCAGTCTGTAAGTCTAATACTGTGAGCTGCACACAGTAAAAGCAGGTGGTTTTCCGTACAGTGCAGATTGTATATCAAAGGATGGTTTTTAACTAATCATGATAATCCTTGGATAAGGGAGGGTAGTGTTCTGTCTTTCTTGCCTCAGTTCTTCCATATATGTAAATACACATTGGGAGTTTGGTGTTCTGTTTTTGGATCTGACACTCACCATCTGTTACACCGTTAGACAATTGCTATGGCATTTTTCTGCCTCCATCCTTAATCTATAAAATGGGAATATTGACTCTTGTCCTCCATTGTGAAGCACTTACACAAAGTATTTCTATATATTTCTTACTCTCATAATTGTTATTACAATAGTATGTTTAACATTTACCACTTTAGTTAGGGTAGCCATTTGCTAAACAATAATTTTTTCTTCTAGTTTTTAATAATGCACAGAAATAGCTGCCCATTCTGTTCTGCAGTAACCTTGGGACTAAGGTGAACAGATGTCCCAATTTTATAGGGAAAGTTTTGGTATTCAGGACTTTTTCTAATATATGTGCCTATTACCCCATACCCACTGCCCCAATTGTTCACCCTACTTGGGACCTTATGTTCAAATCATAGTAGGATTGACTCTGGCCCTGATAGAGTAACTGAGTTCCATTCACTTAACTATGTGGTGGAGGGCAACACTGGGATAAGGACATTAGAAAACAAGTTTTGTTGCCTCCTCTTCATCGGTGTACAAGCCCCTGTGGCATTTTTGTGAGACCGGGGCTTTGTTTCATTCATTGCTCTTAGCCAGAATTTGTCGCTGTTTCACACTGTATATATTCTTCAGAGCTCTGCTTGTCTCTTGTCCATCTCTGAGGTGACATTTTAGTGGTACTGTACCAAATGTATATAATTTTTAGTGCTTCAGGATCCTTTGCAATGTCAGTGTAACTAGTATTAGAGTTGCACGTAGCACTGTGACCAGCTTATGTTTGTTTGCTCTCCAAATACATTTCTTGTGGAAGCAAGAGCCCCAGTCTGTGCTTTTTGGTAAACGCATGAAATGAAGTTGAAATGTGAAACTTTGCTGCTAGGATGGAAACAAAAGCAAGTGTAATGGTGCTTTACAACTTATTTGAGAAGCCAAATTCCAAGAGTCCAGTTCTGAGCACCAAGTGAAACTTCCATAGTTCTGGAAAACTCTGACTTAATTTTCCATGTGGACTCTTAGCAGAAGAAAGATTTTTCAAAAGTAAGTTTGTTCCAAGAAAAGATGATTACCATCTGAATTTCACAGTACAGAGAATTGCTGAATGCATCTCGTGATTTTCAAAAAAAGATGATACTGTGTTACCTCTAGTTTAGCAGTACTCACAGCACCCAAAGAAAAGCAGCTTTATCTGGTGGCTTTTTCATATCTTCTGCAGAATACTAAAGACTGTACAGAATAAAAAGGTAAAATAACCTTGCCTAAATACAAGTTAATTTAAATGCATTTTACTCCCATTTTGTGTGTACACATACACAGTAATGTTTTGATATGGAAGCTGTATGCATTTTGCTTTGTTATTTGCAGAAGTGTCTTAATAGAGAAATAGATAATTTAGATACAGTAATTGAATTCAACTAAGCTCCATGTTACTCCCTGGAAAGCCAGTTACTGAGTGAGGCTGCATTGATTATTCTGAACTCAGCAGTGAAAAGACATTTCTGAAATATTTCCTTTTAAGTGCTGCTGCTTGCAAGCATTTACACAGAACCCAAAAGGACTGACTGTTGGAGATATTGCAATTCCAGTCTCATTTGGCCCGTGATATTGCAACTCCATTCTCACGTGGCCCCTGGTAAGTCTATAAAAGTGTGCTTATTTTATTTTCCATTTATGCAGGAAGTATCTAGTTCAGATTGTTTCCCTGACAGGAGAGACAATAAGAATTATTTTCAACAAGTCAAGCAAATAATATTTTGACCAGATCCAAGGAACTTCTGCTGTTTAGACTGCAGAAAAACAAAAAAGCCAAAGCAGTACAATTATTACATAGAATAAAAACTTTACTTGACGTTTTAAAAAGATAATAAAATGGCTTGTTACTGAGGTTTTTTTTATTTGCTATCTGTGGTAATTTAGAGGGGAGTACCTTTTCTGTAAAGCGTATCTTAGTCAGGAAATCACAGCACTTTTGTTAATTTAGCAATGCTGTCTAGTTTTTAGCATGATTGCTTGATTTTTAAATAGTGTTACTGGAAACGCATAATTTCTTATTTAGGAACTACTCCTTTTTTCTTTCATCAGCAGTGCAAAATGCAGGGAGGCACTGCCAGAATTTGATCATGCTGCATTTTCATTTGAGTCTTGGCTACCATGTTTATCCGAATTGTTTTACTTAATAAAATACTGCACCAACATTTCACCTTTAAGACCAAGATACAACAACCATCACAAGAAAAAAAATTACTTAATTCCTAATTGAGGTAACAGAGCAGTCAAAGGCTTCTAATAGCCTGTATAATATGTAAGCCTCTTTCTACAGTTAAGGTGAAGACCATATAGATAGACGTGAAAGATAATCTGCATTTCAACTGCTTGATTTCTTGGATTGTTGATAAAAGAACTGTGGTGTCAAATGTTCAGCAACCTTAATATTGCTACAGAATATTTAGCCAAAATTACTAAATATTCCTAACTGTCTTCAGAGATGTTTTTACAAAATGCTACAGACACATGTAAACCACAAGACAGTCACATTTGTCAAAAAGCACATGATGTAATCTTAAGAAATGTTCTGATTTGAAGCATTGAGGATCCATCCACGGTGGACTATCTTGATCAGAGACTAGAATAGAGAGGGATGTGTTAGAGGCAGTGGCTAGTTCTTTGGAGTGCACCCTTTCTCCACCAGTACCTACTCCATTTTGCACAGTTTAGCTTTAGCCAACTGCTTTTCACCCAGTTACTGATTTTGTCTAGCTATTTTAGTGCATTGTAGATGGTGCTGGCTGCAAGATGATGCCCGCATATTGACGTTCATCTGAGCATATTTCTGCTAATCCCTGCTATATCTCTAAGATGAAACAGCAGCATTCTGTGATCATCTGGATCAAATACTACATAGTATAACACAGGGCTCATCAACCTTTTCAAACCAAAGAGCCAAACAGTCTCAACATTCAGAACAACTAAAGAGCCATATAAGAATGCCCATTTCCATGACTGAAAATATACAATGTAATATTATTAATTGACATAATGATTAATAATAGCATAAATTGTACTCTCAGACTTTATTTAATGGGACTTATGCTGCTCTATCTTTTCACACATTTCTTTGAAGTTTACATCATAACTGGTCAAATCCAACTTCATGCACATATTCAGGCTGTCTTCTGTCAATCTTATGGCAGGGGACTGGTGATGTGGAGGTGCAAGAGTCTGGGTTGGGATATATGAGGGGCTCAGGGCAGGAGACTGGGTGTATGATGGACTCAGGGCACAAGGTTGGGGTGTATGGAGGTGCAGGAGTGTTATGGTAGGGGACTAGGGATGTGAGGGTATGAGGGCCTCAGAGCAGGGGGTTCAGCTATATGATGGACTCAGGATTGGTGTGTGTGGGGGTGGAGGAGTAATACGATGCTGTGGGCAGATGGGGGCTGGGCCCCAGTTGGGGGCTTGTTGGCCTGGCTACATTTTTAAATAAAGTAAAATATTATGTCCAACACACAAGGTTTCAACATTCTTTATTTATGGCTGGGGTGGGGCACCTTTTTTGGATTGTTGGCCACTGACCTATTAGTCAGGGACCACACGAGAGAAGGAAAAAAAAAGTCTGGAAATCCCCAACCCTCACTGATGTGATTCCCCAACTGAAACACCTCACATCGCTGGTGCGTCAGCCCCATAATGGGGGGAGGGGCAGGGAGGACTGAGGTTTAAGGCCTCAGGCCAGATTTACTCTTCTGGGATTCCAGGGTTAGTGGATTTTGTGCTCCCCTAGCCTCTGGGGTGGGGCCAAAAATGAGGGTTAAGAGTGCGGGACAGGGCTGCCAGTGAATAGGATAGAGATGGAAGTACAGGATCTGGATGGGAGAAGGTGGAGTGTAGGAGGGGGGTGAGGATGTGAGGTCTGGCCAGGGGGCAAGCTGCCTGGCCAGGGGGTAGGGAGCAGGAGCAGGCTGGGGCTGGGTGTCTGGCCGGGGGCTGGGGATACAGGGGATTTTGGCCGGAGGCAGACAGCAGTGGGTGTCTGGTGGGCGGATGGGGTGAGTGATAGTGTAGGGGTCTGGGCATTGGGGGGGAAGGGGGAGAGCACTTACTGTTTTCACACCGCATGGCAGGCATCATGTAACACGTTATCCGCTGCTCCCATTCCTCAGAAACCTCCAGGGGAGTGTTTCCCAGAGGGATGAAGAAGGGCAGTGTGCATTGAGCCATTTTGGCTGCTTGTTTCCCACATGCTGATTGAAGGAAAAGAGGAGTACACTGAGACTTTTTTGCTCTGGTTGTTCCCCGCATGCTGGATCTGGTGGTGGAGGGGGCTTTCTCCCTCGCCCTGGCCCCCCACCCCTATGGGACGCTCCAGGCTTATGGGGATCATAAGGCTGTAGTGCCAGTGCTGGCTCTCTACTGCAGGGAGGTGTAAGGGGTGGGTGAGCTGGGGCTCAGCCCCAGTGAGCCCAATGGCTCACAAGCCATAGGTTGCTAAACTCTGATATAACAAAACATGCTGCTCCTAAGTACTTCATGTTCTTTTGAACCAGTTAGATCATTAAGCTGTCTAGTTCTGGTTAGGTAATTATTCTGTTTTCTTTTGGGTGTCAGAGTCATTGTATTGTATCTTCACTGTGGAAAAAATGGATGTATTAAATTAATTCATATTTCAGTGATTTACTTAACTCCAGCTAGACAAAACAGTTTATATTTCAAAACAATTTAATAATGGTTGCTATTCATATAGTACCTTAAATGTGTGTAGTACTTACAAACCAGTAAGCAAAGGTCCCTGTACCAAACATTTTCCTACATTAATCAGCAAAGATGATCAGAAATGATTATGTATTCAGAAATGAAATGTCCAGGTTCATTAGATAATTTTATTTTAATAAAGGTTATATTTAAGACTTCCACTCTGGCAGTAGAATTTTAACTTAATATTCTAACTGGGATGTGGATTGTTGGGGCTTTGAAGCATGTTAATGTAAAGCCTCTGTTCCTATTTGTTCTTTCCTAATGAAATAGTTACAGTCCATGAGTAGAACTGCTTTAAAGTTGACTCTAAAGATAGCTTTGGACTATATCCTGTTCCTAGACATCAGACTCAGGGTGGATAAAAATCAATTATTTAAAAAAACAACAACCTTTTTTTTATAAAAAGTTTTAATGAAGATACATTATAGCTCAAAGATATCTTATAATGGAACAAGGATTATAACTTCTAATTACATAGTATGAGACAATATAGTCATATAAGGTTTAAGAAAAGTTTTGTAAAAGTTTTCCAATAGTTCATGGATTAGGGATCCAATTTTACCAGGTTCCAGAGGCTTCTGTATAAATTATTTAGGTTAATCTTTCTATCTGTCCAGTGGGATTCAGTGCTCAGTCTAGAAATTACCATCAGAAATGTTTAGTTTTGTAGTTCCTAAATTGTGGGTTTGTGTCTTCAGAGATAATATGCCTATTAACAGCAAAAATGTTTAGAGAGAGGGAGGGAGGAAAGAAATAGCAGGCCTCAACCCTATTGTCCTTCTGCAAATTTGTGTATCTCTCTCTAAAAGTGCAGAGTTTCAATGAATAAAAGATTGTGGGGGGTGGAATAGATCAGGACAAGGAGAAGTCTTGAGATAAATGTGAGAAGGAAGGGACAGCAGTAGAAACAAAAGTGAAACTTGTTTGAGCAGCATATTCCAGGAGTCTTGAGCTCTTTCTGGGTGTAGCCTTTATTGATTTGAGGTCTACCATACCATTCTCTCACTAGAAGGGAAAACTATTATGGCTGCAGGCTGTAAAACATACCCCGTTTAGGAATATTTTAATGAAGTTCCTCTACCTGTGGGTAAGACAGGCATGCATTCAAAATGCAAACAGTGCAACAAAGTTATGCAAGGCCTTATTGCCTGAATGGAACAACATCATGCAAAGTATTCCTTCTCAGGCAGAAGCTGCATTAAAGATGCAGGATCTTCATACTGGTAAACTTTTATTTCATACATCTTAAGTACTGCCTGCGTCCTTTCTGAATTGTTCTTGAATTCTCATTTTTGAGCTAGGAATGTAAGCAACTAGTCAACAATCCAATAAGCATAAGCTTATTGGATAGTCGTGTAGTGACTTGATTAGTCGCTCTGCCCCTCCCCCTGCAAGGGGTGGGGGCAGCAGCGAGTGCTTGCAGGAGCTGGCTTAAAAGAGGTCCGTCCACCCAGCACCGTTTCCGCGGGGCAGGGGAGGCAGAGGCATTAATGAGGCTCTGGGCACAAGCCAGGAATCAGCTGATTCCCAGCTCACATCCGGTCCCAGATGGCTGCACTTCTGCTTTTTAAATGTATTAAGACCCACAAAGCTCTTAATATGCTTAAAGGCTGAAGCACAGTGGAGTTAGATTCCGGAGCTAGCCCTTCTGTGACACTGTAGTTCTCTCTTCTCTCCCCCCCCCTTTCCCCCCCACTAGTCGATTGGTTGATTAAATGCAATTTAACATCCCTATTTTGAGCCAAAAATACAGTTGTTAGTCTACGGCACTATCATTTTTGATGCAGTTGTGATAGCTGAAATAGGCAGAGCTTCCTTTTACAATTTCGCCTTTAAAGCAGTACTGAGTGTCAGTGAATGCAGTGAGTAATACTAAATGAGCAGTATGGTAATAATAATTAAATAAATGCATTGACTTATTTTGCTTAGGAGAATCCATTCTCAACATACAGGATTCTGAAGTTTATCGACCATCAAGATGAACATCATTTTCTATAGTTTCAGAGTAATCTGCTAATCAGACTCCTAGAACTGGAAGAGACCTCAGGAGGTCATCAAGTCCAGCCTCCTGCCCAAGGCAGGACCAGTCCCAATTAAATTAACCCAGCCAGGGCTTTGTCAAGCCAAGACTTAACACCTCTAGGGATGGAGACTCCACTACTTCCCTAGGTAACCCATTCCAGTGCTTCACCAACCTCCTAGTGAAATAGTTTTCCATTGTTCCTTGTTCTGCCGTCCATCGCTACTGTGAACAGCCTTTCTCCAGCCTGTTTGGAAGCTCCCTTCAGGAAGTTGAAGGCTGCTATCAAATCCCCCCTCACTCTTCTCTTCTGCAGACTAAATAGGCCCAACTCCCTCAGCCTCTCCTCGTAGGTCATATGCTCCAGCCCCGTAATCATTTTGATAGCCCTCCGCTGGACCCTCTCCAGTGCATCCACATCCTTCCTGTAATTGGGGGTCCAGAACTGGACACACTACTTCAGATGTGGCCTCACCAGAGCCAAATAAAGAGGAATAATGACATCCCTAGATCTACTGGCAGTGCTCCTCTTAATGCAACCTAATATGCCATTAGCCTTCTTGGCTACAAGGGCACACTGTTGACTCATATCCAGCTTCTCATCCACTGTAATCTCCAGGTCCTTTTCTGCAGAACTGCTACTTAGCCAGTCGGTCCCCAGCCTGTAATAATGCTTGGGATTCTTCTGTCCCAAGTGCAGGACTCTACGCTTGTCCTTGATGAACCTCATCAGATTTATTGTGGCCCAATCCTCCAATTTATCTAAGTCACTCTGGTCTCTATCCTTGCCCTCCAGTGTATCTGCCTCTTCCCCCTAGTTTAGTGTCATCCGCAAACTTGATGAGGGTGCAGTCCATCCCCTCATCCAGGTCATTAATAAAGATGTTGAACAAAACCGGTCCCAGAACCAAACATTGGGGCACTCCACTAGAAACCGACCACCATCCTGACATCGAGCCGTTGATCACCACCAGCTGTGCCCGACCTTCCGGCCAGCTTTCTGTCCATCTTACCGTCCATTTATCCAATCCACATTCCCTTAACTTGCTGGCAAGAATATTGTGGGAGACCGTATCAGAAGCCTTGCTAAAATCGAGGTATATCACATCCACTGACTTTCCTATATCCACAGAGCCAGTTACGTCATAGAAGCTAATCAGATTGGTCAGGCACGACTTGCCCGTCATGAATCTATGCTGACTATTCCTGATCACCTTCCCCTCTTCCAAGTGCTTCAAAATGGATTCCTTGAGAATCCCCTCCGTGATTTTTTCCAGGGACTGAGGTAAGACTGACCGGCCTATAGTTCCTTGGATCGTCCTTCTTCCCTTTCTTAAAGATGGGCACTACATTTGCCTTTTTCCAATCATCCGGGATCTCTCCCGATTTCCACGACTTTTCAAAGATAATGGCCAAAGGGCTCCTCAATGACATTTGCCAAGTTCCTCAGTACCCTCGGATGTATTAAGTCCAGACCCATGGATTTATGTACATTTACCTTTTTTAAATAGTTCCTAACCTGTTCTTTCTCCACCAAGGGCTGTCCACCTTAGTCCCATATTGCGTCACTTAGCGCATTAGTCTGGGAGCTGACCTTGTCCGTGAAGACAGAGGCAAAGAAAGCATTAAGTACTTCAGCTTTCCTCACATCATCTGTCACTAGGTTACCACCCTCATTCAGTAGGGGCCCCACACCCTTTCTGATCACCTTCTTCTTGCTAACATGCCTGTAGAAACCTTCCTTGTTATCCTTCACTTTCCTTCGAGTCGCAATTTCAATTGCACTTTTGCCTTCCTGATCACTCCCCTGCATTCTCAAGCTATACATTTATACCCCTCCCTAGTCTTCTGTCCAAGTTTCCACTTTTTGTAAGCTCCCTTTTTGTGCTTAAATTCACCAAGGATTTCCCTGGTAAGCCAATCCGGTCTCCTACCATATTTGCTTCTCTTGCTACGCATTCAAATGGTTTCTTTCTGTGCCTTCAGTAAGGCTTCTTTAAAATACTGCCAGCTCTCCTGAACTCCTTTCCCCTTCATGTTAGCATCCCAGGGGATTCTGCCCATCAGGTCTCTGAGGGAGTTGAAGTCTGCTTTTCTGAAGTCCATGGTGTGTATTTTACTACTCTCTTTTCTTACTTTGGTCAGGATCCTGAAATGTACCATCTCATGATCACTGCTTCCCAAGTTGTCACCTACCTCTACTTCCCCTATTAGTTCCTCCCTGTTTGTGAGCAGCAGGTCAAGCTGCGCACGGCCCCTGGTCAGATCTTTCAGCACTTGTACCAAGAAGTTATCCCTAACATTCTCTAAAAACTCCCTGGATTGTCTGTGTACTGCTGTATTGGTCTCCCAACAGATGTCAGGGTGATTCAAGTCCTCCATGAGAACCAGGACCAATGATAGGGTTTCAGTCACATCATGTACTTCACATAGATGCAGTATATCACCTGTAGCAAAAAAGGGAGGGGAAAAACCCTCTCCATCATCCAGAAATAACTATAGATAAGTTTGTGTGATAAGAACCAGAAGATTACAAAGAGGTAATTGATTAAAAATTGCCTGGTTTGTTTATGCAGCAAACTCTCCTTTCCATATGATTGAGAACCCACACTTCATTAACATGCTTTCAGTCATTAAGAGCAGGATACAGTCCCCACCACAGAGCAGGTGTCACAGACAAATTGCTGGATAAAGTGTGTGAAAGAGAAATTGAGCAATGTGCAAAAAGTCTAGAGAGTAAACTGTTAACTGAAGTCTTAATCGGGGGTAGAGAAATGTCCACAATGATCCTGTGGTATGTGCTTGTGTGACCACAGAAGAAGGGAATGTTTTCCTTGTAGAAACAATTGATACATCAGGAAATGCACACACAAAATACTTACAAGAAATAGCAGTAAAAGCTATAACAAACTGGAAGGAAAATCAAATGTCTAGTAAGCATCTTGGTCACAGACAATGCTGCAAATGTATCCAAGATTAGAAGAATTTTAGAAGAGTCCCAAGCAAATAAGATGGTTACAGTGATCATTTGATACCTTCTAGCCAAAGACTTCAGCCCTTGAAATTGCAAAATACTTCTGTAACAACTACTTTACAGCAGCTGCTCTGAAAAAAAGTGGGAAGAACCAAGCTAACTCTCCCGCAAGTCATGCAAAGGAACTCAGTAGTATACTGTTTTGAGCACTATATCAAGAATGGGCCTAATCTGATGAGAATTTGTGAACAAAATTTGTGAAAAAATAGATGGCACTGTCACAGACAAAATTCTCATCATGCCTAAGAGAAACATTGAACACATGCTGAGTATCCTATCCTTCAGCTCATTTTCTTGCAAATATTCTCAAAACTCAGTACCACGGTCAACCTTTAACTGATGAAGAAGAATTGGATCTGACATCATGGGCATCCAGCATTCTTCCCTCCACAATGCCAACTATAATAAACTTCAGAACTGAAGGTGAACTATTGAAGAAATATATGTTTGCTGATGATTAAAGAAAGTCACACCAGTGAACTGGTGGAAGTCACTTAAGCACTTGGATTCAGAAACTGCAGTAGCTTCTTCTGCAAGCATAAAAATATTTTCTTTCTTTGAACAAATTCATTCCAAATTGAGAAATCGTTTGGGACCTGAAAAAGCAGGAAAGCTTGTTTTTCTTTTCCAGATTTGGAAAATGAAGGTGAAGACAACTTAGTTAGCTGCAGAAGCTAATATTCTATATTTTTCATGTTGACCTGGCTGACTGTCAATATAATTTTTAAAAATATTTCATTTAACTATTTTAGTTCAAAACAATTTTAACAAAAACAAATCTGATTTAAAAAAAACTACTTGAATGTTTCACTAAATTAAAAAAAATCACTTGCTTGTTTTGTTAAAATATTATGTTTACTGTTGAAGGAAAAAATCCGAATACATAATGTTGTTTTAGTTACATAAAATAATTTTAATGTTTGTCTAGTGATATTCTCCTAATACAGCCTGGCAAGAAAATCCTCCAAATATTGATTGACCTGTTGAATTGACCTGTTGATTGACCTGTTGAATTGGAGTCATCTCCCAATGACTTCATAAATATCTGCTTCAGTTACCTTTGGTAAATGAAATAAACAATCATTCCATTTCCTGAGATAGGTATAAAACTAATTTGAAAAGTTTTCAAAATAAATCACCGTTTAAAAATGTACTGTATAGTACTTACCTTCTAAAAATGAAACCTACATCTATCTACATCTTGTGAAGAATATTTATTAGGGTTATAACCAACAAGAATGCATGTTTGTGTAGAAAATCATGATTAAATCAGGTCTTCCTGACTAGTGATTTAAATTATGATTTAAATCAAATCCTCCCTAATCAGACTAAACCATTATTTGGGAAGACTCTTTCAACACTTAAGAGTGTTACCACAAAGGTTGCAGTCTGGTTTCCAGACAGGACCAGTATCTTTGGTGGAAAATTGGCTGTAAAATTGATTCCCTCTGTGTAAAAACAGTTCCAAGTGCAAAGCCAAGTCATGCTCTGTCTGGCCTTGTTCTCTGCAACAGATCAGGCAGGATCACCAGAGCTTTTTTCTGCTGCCAGGTGAGACGGGCTTTGCAACAGAGGAAAACAATCTTGGCCCTTTAATTGTGGAAGGGGGTGGAGGCTGAAGTGTCATCAGGACTGAAAGAAAGAAGGAAATGTGACTCCATAGCTCTCTGTAGAATGTGAGACTGGGCTTCTGCATTCTCCACTCACAGGGCCAGACACGTTTTCATTTTCTGCCTGTTCCCAGAGCTGCTGCTCTCTATCAACTGTCTCAGGCATTTTGCGTATGTTTCCTTTATGTGGATTCCCCCATATCCAATTTGGATGTCCAAACAATAAGGTAAGTGTGCAGTTAAGGCCACCTTCGAAGTTAATCCCTATCTTCTATAGTTGGCTCTTTCCATTAAAACTAGTGATCTTCGGGAGTTTTGTATCACTGTAATAAATTCTTTCTAATCGTTGCCTCCGTCAAGCATCTGAGAATTTATTTCAAGTTTCTAAAAGGAACGCAGAGGGGGAGCGACCTGTATTCTTATGCTTTTTTGAACAATAAAGTTCAGAGGCAATATCAGTAAATCATTAACTCCTTCAGGATAGAACTGTTTCAGTCTTACAAATGCAGTGGAGAGATGAGGAGTCCACCCTTCTTTTCTATTTTAACGCTTTGAGGTAAGACAGAGGCTGTTTTAAAAGAGCTATATCTAGGAGCCAGCTCACTTGCTAGGAATGAGTTCTGCTTTCCATTTTGATGGCTTGCAGTTACAATGACCCTCAAAGAAACGACCAAAACAGCTTTACAGGGAGAAGAATTTTTGGCACTTAAGTCAAACAAAAGCCTGACTAAGTAGTAAATGCTGTAGACCAAAGTAGATTATGGTGACTGCAACCAAAAAAATCTTCTAAAAATATCTAGTTTGATGAAACAAACAAAAACAATATTCAGCTCTTTTAAGATCCTGATCTTTTAAGATTTGAGGCCACTTTATGATCCTATGCATGAGAGAGATGCATACATTTTAAAATTTCCAAACAGTTGAAAGTGTAGCATCTTTCTATTTTAAATTATTGTGTTTCTTTTTATACCTATTTCTGGGATGCAGGAAGGGTAGTGTTTTCCTCCAAGTCAGTCAGTAGTGGTGTGAGGATGTAGTGTTTTCAGAGCCTCTAAAACCTGGTTTTGTCTTGAGTAAAAACTCATTTCTTTGTTATCATGACTTCATTAAGGCTGGCTCCCTGGTGTGATAATCTAACATGCTGTAGATCAGAGTAGTAAGTTATTTTTGTCAAGGTCCAAATTTCTTGGTCAAGGTTCAGAATCCAGAGAAAATAATTTTTAAAAATGATAATGATATAAAAAGATGTTGAGATCTGTTGAAAATCTGGTGCTCCAGATCTGATTCTCAGTCTGCTTATTGACCGCCTTTATTTGTAGATATTAGAATGTAAAATGTATTAAGTGGATGGGAGGGGAAAATAGGTTCAAGTCCTTATTAAAATAGCATTGAAGATGTAGGAAGTGCAGAGTATTATTCTTACTCTTCAAAGACCATTCTAAGTAGAGTCTTGGAGTAATTGTCAAACTTTTAAAAAAACAAACAAACACTACTTTAAGCTCTGTTTATTGAATCAAGATGGACTATAATATGATTTAACCCTATTGAAAACAATGTGCATGTATACCAGAGTTGATATTGGAGTGTATTTTAGCCATTGCTTTGAAGTGAGCCCTCCACTGTAAGGATGTCTATTGTAGATAGTATAATCCAGGAAAGGGGATTCCAGAAATTGCTGTTCTTCCGTTCCATTCCAGCATCTGAAACCTTAAAGGGAATGTCTACACTTGCACCCTCTTTCAAGAGAGGGATGCAAATGAAGACATTCAAAATTGCAAATGAATCCCGTATTTAAATATCCTGTGCTTCATTTGCATATTCACGTTATGGCACTATTTCGAAATAACAGATGCTGTTAAGACACGGTTATTTCGAGAGAAAACCCTTCCCTCGAAATAACCGTTATTCCTCATACAATGAGGTTTACCAGTTCTCTTGAAATAACTGTCTTAACAGCGTCTGTTATTTCGAAATAGCGTCATAATGCAAATATGCAAATGAAGCATGGAGTATTTAAATCCTGACTTCATTTGCCATTTTGAATGTCTTCATTTTCATCCCTCTTTCGAAAGAGGTTACAAGTGTAGACATACCCAAAGAGAATTTCACAAATAGAGGGAGTATTGACCCTTCCTTTTTTTTTTTAAATTAACTTTTCTATAGAGCCCTCTCACACATCAAATTGAAATTAATCTCTTCCTGCTTTCTACCTTCATGCATGTTAGTTTACTGCACTTGCGTTGGAAATGTTAAGGAATCTTTGCCTCAGAAGATACATCTGGAGGATGGAGTTTTCATCAGAGGGTCCAGCTTTACCTGTCAGATCACAGTTCAAGCTGTTACATAACTTCCACTTTTGTAAAGGCAATACATCCCACGTAGCTAGGACATTATTCATGTAGCAGTTTTTAAAAATAGTGTAACAAACATGAGTTAACTGTGAATTTTAGTAGTTGGTACACTGAGAATGTGTTTTTGTTTACAAATGTAATGATAGTGTTGCTGGACAGATATGATTGATATTTAAAATGCAGAAATTGGATACATCAAGTATTCCATCCCAGAGAGACTGGGAAATTTCTTATAGAATATCAATTTTCTAGGTCTCTGTGGTAAGTTCTTTCTTTGTCTAGTTCTGTTAATGCAGTGTTGTCAGTTCTGTTAATGCAGTGGTTCTGACCCAGAGACTCCTTGGAGGGCCATGAGCATTTTTCAGGACTTGTGTTAGACTTGCTGCGCCCAGGGCAGAAAGCTAAAGTCCTCCCATGAGGGGCTGAAACCTGGGGACCCCAGGTCTGGCTCCCACGGCTAAAGTTGAATCCTGGGCAACGTAACTTTGTGGGGGCCCCTGTGGTGTGGGGCACTGGGCAGTTGCCCTGCTTGCAACTCCCCAGTGCTGGTCCTGGCTTTTATATGCATGAAAACAGTTCTTGGGGCACAGGTGGGCTTTGGAGTGTTTAATAGCATGCGGTAGGCCGGGGGACTTAGAAAAAGGTTGAGAACCCTTGCTTTAATGCAGGGCTACTCAACTTTGGAAGCCCTGGGGGCCACAATGATACTCACAGCATATGTTGAGGGCCACATATGTGCAAATAGCTAAAAAAGATTAAGTCAAGACTACCCAACACACAGGCCCCATTTAAATCAGTTCTGCTGATATTAATAAAATGTAATATTTACCCTATTTCCACCCATAGGACATTAAAAGTGCTGAGCAATGACAGTCCAGGAATGTAACTACTAAAACGCATATCAACAGAAGACCATTATATTGACTCGCCATTGTGGAGTGTGTTCCCAGTGGAGGCCATGTTCAAAGAATCCCACCTGCAGGCCATATTTTGAGCCCCGCATACACCCAAACCGCACCGCATGGTGCTTGTTGAGTAGCCCTGCTTTAATGCTTGCACTTTTGTACAGTGTGCTTGCACTTTTGATAGGGCACCAGCCATTTTCATTTGTGCTCTGATCAGTTTTTAGCTGTTTCATTTACTCTCTAAAAGTGGCCTAATATATTACTAGAGACTTTCTGAAATTACTACAGTATTGACTATTATGATGAGAGCTCTTGTAAAGACCTTGCATACTCATGGTGCTAATCATCTTTAACAATTTTTTTAAAATGTTTCTGCTAGTATAAAATATTTTATAATTTACAGATATTTATTCATTTAATTGTAGTTCTCGAAATACTGCATTGTAAGTTCATGGAAAACAGTTCTGAGGTTGGAAAAAATGACCCATAAGTAGGTTTAACCTCTTCAAGCGCAGATAAGCCGTGAGTTCTCCAAAATGCTACAGCAGCTTCTTCAGTATAGGCACTGTCTACACCAATGGGATGGCTTTTCCCCTTAGCATAGATACTCTAACGGTTGTGGCTAGGTTGAGGGGAAAATTCTTTTGTCAGCCTATTGCTGTCTTCATCAGGAGTTAGGTTGGTAAGCCTCTCCAGTGTGTATTTTTCACATGTGTGAGTGACTGGGTGAGTCAGCCTAACTTTTTAGTGGAGATCAGGCCATAGCTTCTTGTTCATTTTATTATGAGTAAACCACTGAAGACTTAATTGTTCAATGGGCTCTGTAAGGTGCAACTTAGACCATCTTTTGTGGCCTCTTATATCTTTTTAAGCCCTCGTGACTGTTTAATTCTTTCCATTCTTATATTTGACTTCAATCCTTCATTTCCTCTGTTTTCAGTTTGGCCCTTTAATCTTTGGTCCACAGTTTGCCACATTTGAAAAGCTACCAGTGTCTCAAGGGCAATTATTTTATAAATATTTTTTTTTATTTTATCTAAAAACTGTCCTTTGAGAAGTTTTCTCTCCTAGAAACATGGCTATCAGTTGAAGCTTTCCTACTATGCTGATGATGCTTCTTGTCTATGATCTGTTACTGCTATATTTTTCAGCATCCAGAGCAGAAACATACTTAGTTATTTCCATATGCTTTACAGTGTGGAATATTATATCTATTGTCAATAGATTTGCCATTGCCAGGGTTTTTTCTGGGAGGTGAGAAGCAGATTTTTCTAAATCAAAAAATGAAAAAAAAATGGAAATAACTTCTCTCTTGTAACTTCATCTGCCATTCTTGTGTAGTGCTGATTGTGTGTCTGTTATAATGCTGTCTCTGAGAGAGATGTTGGTGACAGTGGTTGATGGAGTATCCCCCACATACTTTAGACTCTTAAGGGTATGTCTACACTAGAAAATTATTTTGAAATAACTTATTTCAAAATAGTAACTCCCGAAATAATTTTCAAAATAGCGAGTCCTCACTACAGAGAAGCCTTGAATTTAATCTGAGGCAGGCTCCCTTAATGTGGATGTTTTACTTCCACTCTAGAGCCCAAGTAAGCACCGGGAGTAATTATTCTGAATGACTCTGGGGAGTAGTTATTTCAAAAGAGCAGCAGTGCAGTGTCCACACTACCGCTATTTCCAAGTAACTATTTCAAAATAAGTGTTATTCCTAGCGGAAAGCAGGAGTTATTTCAAAATAACCGCACCTTATTTTGAAATGACAGGCTTGGTAGTGTGGATACTTATTTTGTGTAGACCAGGGCTGAGAGAGCAACTGGAAATGAAAACGTTTCAGGTCAGTCCATTGGAATGGGCTTAAAATGGACACAAGCAACTCTGCTCATTAAAAATAGAAGCATTTAGCTTATATAAACAATAGGTGAAGAAAGAACAGGCTTTTATTTATGCTGTTCTCATACAGCAAGTTTTACTATTTCAATCAGATCCACAAAAAGGTTACTGAAATTTCACTTGACCAGTTTTCCATATTCATTTGACATGACACTTAGCTTTACATTTGCCTAATTCCCACTGCCCAGAAGAAATACTGTAGTCCACACATTTCAAGTGTGTGATTGTGAAGCCCAGATTATAAATCAGTTCACTATGCACAAAAGTTTTAAATGCACTGTTGTATGTTTTATCCTCTTTTCTCACTGTTTTAGAGATTGAGATGGTAGTTGAGTTTCTTGTACTACAAGGACAACTTTTTTTTTTTTAATAAATTAATGGAGATTGCCTATCTCCTAGAACTGGAAGGGACCTTGAAGGTCATTGAGTCCAGTCCCCTGCCTTCACAGCAGGACCAAGTACCACCCCTGACAAATTTTTGCCCCAGATCCCTAAACAGCCTCCACAAGGATTGAACTCACAACCCTGGGTTTAGCAGGCTAATGCTCAAACCACTGAGCTATCTCCCCCCCCTCAAGTTCAGGATAACTTGTGATATCGCACATTAAAAACATATATAGTTGTATCTCTCATATTACCATCTGCAGTAATATCAACTGAAGTTCACATTCTTCTCCCTGTGTAACAGTTAAAATAATTAACACTGAACTCTTAAGTATTGGTTTTGCAAACACCCAATTTAATAATCGATTTGAAAAAAAATTCTCCATGCTTGTTCTCTGATTTGCAAACCTAAGAGCTATTATAGTGTAAAATATAAAGAAAAAGATCATCATTTTTAATCCTTCCAAGAATATAAAGTGGCATAATAACATTGATCTGCATGTTCTATGAAGTCCTAGTATTATTGTCCTTTGCCACCCTAGGGCAAAAAAGAACCCAAGGACATCCCAAAGCTGCTATTAATCTTTCTTCCATTTGTCTAAGAGCAGCAGATTTTTCAAGGAGTCTGAAGACTTATTAATAGGTTCTTTCACCTGGGCTTTGTTTTTGTATTGTGAGTTTTCAAAGCAAAAGTAGGCTCAATGATACAAGTCATTTCTGCGAATTGTGAAATTTTGTTGCAGCAGCTCTGATGAATATTTAACTGCCCACTAGTGACAGATGCAAAGCAGACTTAATTATTTGGATATTTTTGTAGTGTCTCTCACTCACACTCACACAAAACAAACATCTGCTATAAGACACATAAGAGGCTTTTCAGGAGTAAGAACCTCTGATTTCTTTTTTCCTCACTACTGTTCATTTTAATATTTTCTGCATAAACACCATGTCAGAAAGAGCCCTTGGATTGTACATCAGTGCACTGTTGGTTATATTTTAAACCGAAACCAAGTATTGTTTTAAGGACCCTATTTAAGTCCCATGCAGCAATAGTCTACTTTTACAGTGTCTCATTCCAATATGTGTATAAATCACCCATACTCAAACATCGCTAGTTCAAATGATTATGGAGAAAATTACTGAAAATAAATGTGGATGTGAAACTAACTTTTTTAAAGAAAACACACACCAAAGAATAAGGATTTATAAAACTTCTTAGATGGCTTTCAGCATTGAAAACCCATAATTAAAAACTGAGTGAGCACGAGCAGTGTAACATAAAGCTCGACTCCTTATGCATTGATGAATGCACTTCTGTGTGCCCATGAAAGCTCGTGATATCATCTACATGTTTTGTTAGTCTATAAAGTGCTACCAGACCATTTGTTGTTTTTTTTCTGTAACAGACTAATTTGGCTATCCCCTGAAGCTTCTGAACGGAGTAGGGATTGTTTGCTCTTTTTGCTTTATGTTACATGTGATTCCTACTGTCTTGTACTGTTCTGTTGTAAACCCGTATGTGTGCCTCAGTCTAACTCATGAAAACTCATCACCTAATAAACTATCTTGTTAGTCTTTAAAGTGCTACATATTTTTTCCTTCAGTTTCCCTGGGCACTGCACTAGTGCCCAGCTGGGGATGGGAGTGTTGGGTGTGTCTCTCACAGAGGGGGAGGCTTCCCCATTTTAGCAAGCACAGAACAATAGGTCAGGCTGTTGTAACCTGAGCCTAGGTGGAAGATTCAATAGGTGACACCTTTTGAAGCTAGACAAAGGAGGAGGCGGAGCTGCCTGCATGGCTGGGACTGGCTGCTGAGTGTCAGTCCTCTTAGTTGGCTGAGAATTCAGGGAAAGGGGCCTAGGGCTCCCCTCTCCCAAAGTGGGATTGTACTGACTGCTTCTGGTTCCTGTGTTAATAAGTCTGTGCTACTCTGTATCCCTGTCAGCCAGTAAACCTTCTGTTCTACTTGCTGGCTGAGTCTCACCTCTGGCTGAGGCTGGAGGTGCAGGGCCTGGAGACTCCCCCATGCTCTGTGACCGCTTCCAATTCAGATGTCTATTTGGTGAACTTTAAGAGTCAGGTATATGATTGAATTTTTTAGGAAATGTTTTAGATAGCAGCTATAATCTTACTGAGTCAATGTGATCCAAAGTTGTGTCGTGATTTAATTTTTTCTGATTTCTTCCAAAACACAGATTTCCATGTCCCAAGTTTGAGAGTTTAGAGTTACATTTTGTGTATGGTTGATAGGGCATTGAGTACTTTGAAACCAAATATTTAAATAGGTCAGTTTTATTTTTATTTTTCCTAGTTAATGTTATTCACTTTTCCATCTTGGTTATCTTTATTATAAATTGATATTTTAAATTATGGACAAATAGTGTTTATTCTAAGCCAGCATGTACCATCGATAGAAAATACTGTCTGGAGAAGATGTTCTGCAGTTTAATAATCTTAAAAATGTTTGTTTTTAATATGACTGGAGGGACAAGAAATTTTTCACACACAATGTAAATACATATATAACTTAATGGTGGCAGCTAAATAAATTTGTAGATGAGTGCATGGACATATTTTAAACTAATGTGTTTATCTGTTAGTGTAATTAAGGATTGGCATCTTGTGCTCTGATGTTTTATAGCCAAAGTAATAAGTGGCGCGTAGTACGGAGCTTTTCCTTTGACAAGATCAGATTTTGCTACCATTATTTCCATATATTTTAACCGTAATTGAAGTAAGCAAATGATACCATCCAGCCCTGACAGCCACCTTGAATATCTATGGGCCAGCACAAATTTTAGAAAGAGGATCTTAAAATTTAACTGGTAACACTTTTAAAGAAATTCCAAGTGATTATATTATTTTTTTATATTGAAGTTATGGAGACAGCTGCTGCTGTCGGAGAAGTTTTGCAAGTCAGCGAAAACATTGAGCCTTTTTTTCCCCCCACCCTGAAATATGCACATACGTTTCCCATTGGAACCAGAGGGTCTCAATTGCTGATATCAGAAGACAGAATTTGGCACTCATATTTGTAACAAACCAATCCATTATGTAAACCCCCTTCAGCAGAGAAAATTAGAACAATTCAGGTAGTCACAAAAAGAATCTAAGATAGCATTAGAAGGCAAGATATCTGGATTTAGAGGTTGATTTAGGTCAATGAGGTTGATTTAGGTCAATGAGTGCCCTTCATCTCAGTGGGCTGCAAGATTGTCATAATCGAGACGATCTCCCACAATAGGGTAATTTTGCTAACTCTGCTTGCATACCTAGAATTTGTGGGGTATGCTAATTGAACCATAACAGTACTTTCACTAGATGCAGAGGGAGCATGCTGCTCTCTTAACATTGTTTGCAATTAGCACACACCTCACTTGATTGTCTGCACTTTGTATATGTCACTTAATACCAGTAGGGAAAATAATTATGCAGATGAAAACCAGCAGAATCTGGCAACCCATTCTTTGGGCAACAGTAAATAAAGTATCTCATGGGCTGCACACAGAACCCTAATGGACAGCAGGTTTCTCACCTCTGATAGAGGTGCACTGGAGTAAGTGGGAGTCTTTCTGTTGAATTCATGGACTGTGTATCACACTTTTAATCTCTTGTTCTAACCATTAGACTACATGAGTGCTCCTTGTCTTGTCGGTTTTTCTGCCCTTTTCATGCTCTTAAAATATTTGTCATGTATGATCTGAACTAGGGATATCAATGTGTGACGATTAACCAATAAGCCTTATATGCTCCTCCTCCTCCCCCTGTATCAGAGATGGGGGAGTGGGAGCCAGTGCCAGTGGGGATCCAGCTCCCCTGAGCACCAAATACCATAGAGCTGCCTGCCCCCCATCCCTCCTCCACGTGGCTGCCTCTGATAGAAAGGCAGAAGTGCAGAGGATAAGGGGGAAGGTGCGAGCTGGTACACGCGGGAAGCCAGATTTCAAGCTGACTGCCTGCATGTATTGGCACCCATGGAGCTGCTTGCCTCCTCACACTGCTGCCTCTTGCAGGGTGGGGTCGGCAGGCTTTTAAACAGGCTCTCCACACATGCCAGCCCATGAGCCCCAGAGCTGCCTGCCCCCCTGGTTCCCTCCCCTCTCTGATGCACTTCTGTCTCAATAAATGATTTATGCCTTATTCTGCTTAATTTGTGCCAAGTGTGAATCTATAACAATGGCTTTATTTTGGCCAAGTTGACAAAAAGGTTGCCATTTAGGCCAAGTTAACAATATTATTTGAGATGCAAAATGAGAAGGAATGAATGGTAAAACATTCATGCTGTGCTCCTGGGCTTGCTTAGTAATTGGATTCAAAATAAGTCTCTGAAATAACTCGAGCATATGCAAGGTGTAAAACTGGTGATGACCTTCAAAAATCAAGAGTTATTGTTATAAAGTACTCTTGAAGCAGGCTTTCTTGTTCTAGAGCCAGATGTCAAGTAATCTACAATGTCTACCAAGGACTTGGATAATGCATTCATATCTTCTAGTCTGAATTTCACAGTACTGTGGTTCAGTAAGATGAGGAAATGCTTATTTTTAAAATACAGAATAGGTGTTAATTTACTAATGTTAAAAAAAAATCAGAATATCTATTACATAATAAGCTAACAAGCTTCAGATTATGTACATTAAAGAAGCAAAGAGAGCAAGTCCTTTTATTTTTTTGGTAAGCAGGTCACTTTTAATGGAAGCATTGCAGACTTAATTGTAGAGGATTTTGGGAACTGAATAGAACCTGGTTGCCAACGGCTCCGGCCCCCCCCCCCCCCCCCCCACACACACAATTCACACTGTGTAGCAAATTGACCTGCCTGTGGCATTTTGAAGAAGTGAATATAATAGATTACGGTATAAAAATACGGGGTAAATTTAACAGCAAATCACCTTTCTAATGTTGATTTAAATTAAGGCCCTGTTTCCTTCAAACACTAGTGACAGCCTCAGCTGCCTCTGTTTTGCTGTTTAGGGCTTTGCAGTTTCTTGTAAGAATTAGGTGTCCTATAGGAGTCTTGCCTTACTATCTCAGATAGGTCCACATATGCTTTAGGCTTCTGGCTATCTGACAGTATTGTGATTCACCCAAAATGCAGGGTAATGAAAGATGGTTTATTTTTCTGTTTGGTAAAAATGGTGCTTCCAGCTTACTATGTCTGTGGAAAAGATGTACATAGAACACCTTAATCTGGAAAGTGCTTGTAATCTAGATAGGCATGTAGGGGTATAGAGATTTTTATATTATTTTAATGTTTAATTCTTCTATAGCCTTATTCTGAACTTGATTTCTGAGACATGTTCCAAAACATTCAGAAATGCCAAACACACATACACATACTTCATGTGAAGAATGAGCACTAGCATATGGCATGTATAATGAATGCATATATTTTTCCATTGTACTCACTTTGGTGCAAATAAAAAGCTAATTTCACATTTTTAATAAGGAAATTGCATGGGCAATCCATCTACACACATTTTCTTTGCTGCCATCTGTATCAAATTGTAATATTTTAGTCACAGTTTTTGAGGGAAACACTGTGATTCCTGATGTAGAGAATTTCCTGATAATGGCAAACAAGATATTCTGAAGAAAATGTTGTAATCTATCCTATGAATGCAAATATTTTCCAGTATTTCCCCAGAGACCTAACTGGTTCTTTCTTGCCTGTCTGTTTTTCTTAGGCCCCAAGTGCTAAGACCTTTTAATATATCAACATTCTAAAGTAGGGTCTGGGGGAGGGCAAGTGGGGGGGGGGGATTAAGGAAAACTGATGAGGCGGGAGTCTGTGCTAAAGCTGATCCAAAATCTCTGCTCACGTCTCAGTAGACGTTTCATTACATATCCATTTTGGTACCTATTTCCAATCTAATCCTATTTCCAATCTAAATCCCATTAAAGTTCTCCTCTTTTATGGGGTCTACAACTCACGAGTTGAGAATTAATGTCATATTACATGCTAAATAATTTTGGTGTTCTGTGGTTCAATGACATTTATGGCTTGATGAATTACATATCAAGCTTTTTCTCTAAAACTGGAATTACTTGTTCTCAATTTTGCTCTACCTGTTGGAGGTAAAACTTATCTGCTTGGTGCCAGGAACTAATGTAGAATACTTAGAAATTCAGATATTTAGCATTTAACCTTTGTTTTGCTCCAGTGAGTGCTATCTTGTAGTGAATGGAGCAGAACAAAGAATAGGAGGGTTGCCCTGAGGATTGGAGGAACAGTACTTTCTTCCTTTCCTCTAGGGATGTAAGAATGTAGCTGTTTGAATGGGTAATTGAAAAGCTTAAGCAGACTGCTACATGTGGCTCCTGGGGAGCAGCCAGGGCATACCAGCTCCCAGGGAGCCGGCTGCTGCCTCTGTATCAGAGGCAGCAGTGTGAGACAGCAGCCAGTTCCCTGGGATGTGGGAGACAGCTTTAAAGTTGACTCCCAGCAAGCCGGGTGCCTTTGCCATACTGCTGCCTCTAAAATAGAGGCAGCAGTGCAGGGTAGCAGCCAGTGTGTGCCAGGAGCTGAGTGCTACCCCGCGTGTATGGATAATGTGGATAAGTGTAAAGTAATGAACATTGGAAAAAAATAACCTAAACTATACATACAATATGATGTGGGCTAATTTAGCTACAGCTAATCAGGAAAGAGATCTTGGAGTTATCGTGGATAGTTCTCTGAAAACATCCACACAGTGTGCAGTGGCAGTCAAAAAAGCAAATAGGGTGCTAGGAATTATTTTAAAAAGGGATAGAAAATAAGACACAGAATATCTTACTGCCCTTCTATAAAACTATAATATGCCCACATCTTGAATACTGCATACAGACATGGTCTCCTCACCTCAAAAAAGATGATTTGGCCTTGGAAAAGGTTCAGAAAAGAGCAACTAAAATGATTAAGGGTTTGGAATGGGTCCCATATGAGGAGAGGCTAAAGAGACTGGGACTTTTCAGTTTAGAAAAGAGGAAACTGAGGACAGATATGATAGAGGCATATAAAATCATGAGTGGTGTGGAGAGAGGGTGAATAAAGAAAAGTTATTTGCTTGTTCCCATAATATAAGAACTAGAGGACGCCAAATGAAATTAATGGGTAGCAGGTTTAAAACTAATAAAAGAAAGTATCAGAGGGGTAGCTGTGTTAGTCTGAATCTGCAATGCCAGGTGGCCCAGAGGAGGAGTCCAGTGGCACCTTATAGACTAACCGAAGTGTTGGAGCATAAGCTTTCGTGGGCGAAGGCCCACTTCGTCAGATGCATGTAGTGGAAATTTCCAGAGGCAGGTATAAATTTCCACTACATGCATCTGACGAAGTGGGTCTTTGCCCACGAAAGCTTATGCTCCAACACTTCGGTTAGTCTATAAGGTGCCACAGGACTTCCCACCACCTAATAAAAGAAAGTTCTTCTTCACCCATCGCACAGTCAACCTGTGGAATTCCTTGCCAGAGGAGGCTGTGAAGGCTAGGACTATAACAGAGTTTAAAAAAGAGAGAAATTCATGGAGGTTAGGTCCATAAAAAGCTATTAGCCAAGGGGTAAGGAATGGTGCCCCTGCCCTCTGTTTGTCAAAGGCTGGAGAAGGATGGCAGGAGATAAATTGCTTGATCATTGTCTTCAGTCCACCTCCTCTGGGGCACCTGGCATTGGCCACTGTCGGCAGACAGGATACTGGACTAGATGGACCTTTGGTCTGACCTAGTATGGCTATTCTTATGTAGTAACCATGTAATCGCTAAAATGTTCAGCGGTTACACAGTTATGGTGCATCTACACCACACACTAAACTCAAAATAAAATACACAATTTGCATAGTGCAAATTGCATATCTTTTTCAAATCTATTTTGAAAAATAGGGGGGAGAGAGAGCTCAGTGGTTTGAGCATTGGCCTGCTAAACCCAGGATTGTGAGTTCAGTCCTTGAGGGGGCCATTTAGGGATCTGGGGCAAATCTGTCAGGGATGGTACTTGGTCCTGCTGTGAAGGCAGGGGTCTGGACTCAATGACCTCTCAAGGTCCCTTCCAGTCCTATGACACAGGTATATCTCCATATATTATTATTTTGAAATTTAGCGTGTCTACACAGAGCGAAATTTCAAAATAACACGCTATTTTGAGCCATCCCTTAACCATCGTGCAACAAGGTTTACTGGGATGGCAAAATAGCGCGCCCATTATTTCGAAAAATATTTTGAAATAACCAGCAGCTTTTGTAGACACGGGAGCTATTTCGGGATACCAGAGGTATACTGTGCAGTGTAGCCATATGCTTAGCCAGTTACACACATTTTAACTTTCTTCCTGTAACTGAGAGTTGAGGTATTCTGAGATAGAGTGGCAAAGTTTGTTTTAGTCAGTAGGAATTGAAAGTTGCTATTCTTTGCTTCACTATAGAATTTGAGTTGTAAAGATTGGCTTTATAGCTGGACAAGAGTTACTGTTGCTTTTGAGCGATTAGATATAAATGCAATGGAGCTTTTGTGACCCTGACTGTGGTATGCTAGAATTGTTTCTAGTACTTTTTTGAAAGGAGTATGCAAGGGAGGTCATTTATAACTTGCATGATTAGACTTTTAAGATCTAGATCTGGGTCCTGAAAAATGTGTATCAATACTTTGTGAATTAATTGGATCTTCATAAAAAAAATAGTTGATCAGTTTTAAGTTAGTCACATCTGAATTTTACTTGGTTAATTTGTTCCTGAAATCACACTGCTAATCTGTGTTGTGTCTGTTAGCTGTATTTTGTCCAACTCTTGAGGAAGCAGCCAATAATGAAAAGTGATTGGAAAGCCATATTTTGATTTAAAACTTATTGGGTGTTTTAGCACAGGTAAATTCACTTTATAAAAAAAAGTCTATGTAACAGTGGTTCTCTCAAATCACTTAATGGGATAGTTACTTTTTTATTGTTGGCATTTAAAACACTGGGTGAATATGGAGAAGGACTTAAAATTATTTTAGCTGCAGCAGGACTCATCTGGGAGTGGTGTATTCTTGTAACTGATTGTAGTACTTAGAGCAGTGGGGCTTGTAAGATGTCTAGAATCTCACTCCATAGTTTAATACAGCGGTTCTCATACTGTGGGTTGGGACCCTAATGTGGGTTGCCAGGGCTGGAGTTAGGCTTGCTAGGGCAAAACCCTAGGTTTTTGGCCTTGCCCAGGTAGTAGGGCTCACGTAGACCCAGGTTTTGGCCCTCTTCTGAGGTCATGTAGTAATTTTTGTTGTCAGAAAGGGGTCACAATGCAATGTTTGAGAACCCTTGGTTTAATAGATCCCCATCTGAATGGGGTGAAATTGAGGTATCTTGGAAGATTACTATTTTATTGATGCCATTTTACTCAGCTTTTCCTTTTGAAAATGTAAAGCAGAAGAAAATTCTGAGCTAAAACAGGCACCTTCTATATTGGTAATGACATGGGTGAGTTGAAATAACTTGTTTATCTGGAACAAAAGAATACTTGAAAAATCAGAGGCTTCCTTCTGCTTCCCGTTTCTCTGCTAAATAGCTTTTTTTTTTTTTTTTAAATTTGTACTGAGGAATTAAAAGTTTTTGTGATTCAGCTTCACAAATCTGGTACTAAAAAAACTGCCAGAGAGAGAAGCGTATCAAGCTGTCAGAACTATTTGTTTACAGGTTTATTTTTCTCTCTCTCCTCCCCCCCTCCCAGTATCAGCAGGTGCAACTGAAAGGGGCTTTCAAAGATGTCAAAAACTAACAAATCAAAATCTGGATCCCGCTCATCTCGTTCAAGATCTGGCTCAAGATCACGATCTCGATCCTTTTCCAAATCCCGTTCCCGTTCCCGTTCTGTCTCACGATCAAGGAAACGCAGGCTCAGGTAATGCTTGTGGTTTTGTTGTACCCTTTGTTTTCAAAGAGTTTTTCTTCTCTCTGCCCTGTTTGAGATGGTGGCTGCACTAACACTGGCTCTCCTGTGAAAACCTTTTTGTTAAATTCTAGAGTAGCTTAAGTGTTCTATGTCTCGGGTTACTGATTTTGTTTGTTCTCTGTTCTGTCTTTCAACATGCAGTTGCTAGGGTGTCCTGTGAACAGGTGTGTTTCTTGCAGTCTTCTGCACTTTTTAATAATCACTGATCATTTTAATGTAACGTTCCCATATGTTTCTTATGTAAGTAGTTACAGTTCTTCAGAATTCTTTGCTGCCAGTGAAGGAATGTTTGCCCTATATTTTTGACCCAGACTAAGTGGAGGAAAGGATGCATTTAATTTTGTTGTTCAATAGATAACATCTGTACCTAAGGCTTTCTTGATCAATTTTTTTGTAAATTATTCATTTTGTTGATGAGATAAAAACCGAATGTTGACATTTTTGGCATTTCTTGTAAGAACTGACAAATGGGAAAAACAGCTGAGACACTTCCACAGTAAAACATGCTCGTTTTCATTTGTTAGGTTCTCTTCCCCTCTCCCCCTGTTTTTTATTAATAGCAGCTTTAAAAAAGTCTTTGGGAAAAGTCATGTATTTCTTAGAGTTGAGTTCATGGGAGTCTCTTCCACAGTGTCATTCTAAGCCTCTGATGGGGAAGGTGTGTGTCTGTTGGGGGTAAAAGCGGTATTCTGTCATAAGGGAAGTCAGTATCTCAATTCTGCAATGGTTATCTATGGGCAGATCATATATAAATTAGTTAATCTCACTGCTGAGATCTATGTTGATCATGGTGTGCATGATAGTTGCTGCATCTCTGAATTACTTCTGACTTCATCAATTTAAGACTAAATAAAAGGAAAGCATGAATTTCCATCATCTTGTAAGCTAGATGACTAGTTAGGCTCTTTTTTTTTTTTTTTTTTAATCTTGCAAGGCCACTACCATTTGGTAATGAACATCTCTGTTCCATTTTTTCTGGCTGTTACGATACCCACCTGCTTTTTCATAAATCTTAAATGCATCCTGAAGATCCTGAACATTGCTGTACTTATAAACATGCAGCCATAAATTATTTAAGATGCAAAACATAACAATTAAAATGTATTTGGAAAGAGGAAGAGGCCAGGACAAACTCAAATCAGAGATGCAGACTGAAATGGAACTGCGTTATTTTCAGGGAAGCAGAACTATTAGGAAGGGAGCAGTGTTAGTTTGGAGCATCTGGCCAAGTTTTAAGTGACTGTGCCAAACAGAAATCCAGATGCATTAAATCAAACAGGGCAAATCTCTCATCTTGTCCAAAAGCTTCGGAGGGGTAGCCGAGTTAGTCTGTAACTGGAAAAACTTGAAAAACAACTAATAGTCTAGCAGCACCCTTAAAGACTAACAAAACATGTCGATGGTGGTATGAGGTTTCGTGGATACAACCCGCTTCTTCAGATGCTTCCTCATCTTGTGTTGCTGCTTAAACAACTTGAATGTTGTACATACATTGAAAGAGAATTGGAATGGAGACTGTTAATATAGACAAGTTATCTTCTTGCAAGGTTTTTGCATACTCACTGAGGTAGGTCTAGTGTGATATCTTAGAGAGGATAGACTAGAAAATTGATCTGTTTAAGAAGAAAATGGCATTTCACTTCCCACGTCTCTTGGTGGTTTGACTTGTGTTCTGTGCTCTTTTCCCTGTTCGCTTCTGGTTAATCTGTGCATGCTTAACTTTTGTTTGTAGGATCCAAGTATATTGCTGTTTCTTTTCACTTTTGACTGTTATAAAAAGAGTGGAATAGCCAGAACTTGAGAACAATACATATTAGATTAACTGGCTAGCCATGCATTCCAGAAGACTTCAAGAATAATGATCACTGCTGGCACATGTTTATTGTATTTTGCATACTGCATCCTTTTAAAATGATTTCTTGTAAACAGTCTCTGCAGATTTTGGAGTGAGATTTTCATGTTCCATGCCTCTCTAAAATGACAGAATGGATTTTGGAAGCAGCATGCAACAGGTCCCTCGCTAGTAATTGGTAACAAAAGCAGTAGGCGCCTGGGGATGGGAGCATGTGAATTCTGCTTAGTGCTTTCGGACCACTTCTCTTAATCAGTTCATTTTCACTGCCTGCATCTGCATGTGTCTTTCCTTCTTTCTTGTGTTGATACTATTTTCGAATGAGAAAGTATCTAAGGTAAGTTGCATTGTTTTCTTGTTTTGAATAAAGGAGCACAAATTTTATAAAGGGACAATTAAGCAATTTATATTCACACAAGATTCATACCAGATGTTACTAGTGATGTAACATAAGCCATTGCATGTTAAATATTTGTGTATTTGATATTTGAACAAAAGAGAATCTCTTTGTAACCCAATTTAAAAGTTAGATTTCACTTTAATCTTTAGAAAGTTCAGTGGCAAAGTTGTTGTATACAGTTATTAATATTTGGGGGAGAGAGATGTGGATGCTGATGCCTGTTAGGATAAGATATCTAAACACAGTTACTGCCAGAGTTAGCCAACTCTTTTAATGACTGGAATTTTATGAAACTAGTAAAAAAAATGTAATGTTTGCAGTAAATATGCATCATCAGAAGCAATGAGTGAGATCTGTTGTAAGGATTTTTTGGAGTATGGAAATTTTTACCATATTTTACAAGATCATAGTTGCTAATACCCTTTCCTCTCAGTACAACTTTGCAATTGTCCAGTATTAAGTAAATTAACCTGATTAATCCTGAGGCATGATGTTACTTGTAAAACTGGAATAACTGCATTTTTTAAAATATTTGGTCAAACTAAGGGGAATCCAATTATAACTGGAAAAACACCTTGTATTTCTCCAGCTCTCATTGGTGCTTGCTGAAATGTTTGTGCTTTTTAAATCTGTAGCCGTAGATATATGAACACTCATTTTGTCCTGTATTCCATTCTCTTCCTCCTTCCACTAATAACCTGCATACTCATATCTGCCCCTTGAAAATCAAGCTGATGTGTGTTGATGAACAGTGCCATCATGTGGCATCAGATTAGGGATACATTAAATGTCTTTGGTAATCTTTTCTTGATACTGTTTTACTTGAGGAAGATCAAGATCAAGAATCACAGCTATTTGTGTATGGTTTGAGATTAGAAATGGAGAAGACAGTCATTGGTTTTTCTCTTCAGTGCTATTTTTTTTTATTTAAGTGCTGAAGTTCATTTAATTTCTCTGGCAAGGAAAGGTTTTTCCTCTTAAAATCCTGTTAAAAATTAAAAGCATATGAGATATTTGAGGGCTGCAAAGAAGGGAGAATTCAGTCTGTTACAAGGGACAGCACTGGCATTATGGGTTAGAAAGTCATTCCTGCCATGCAGGAGACCAACGATTAAAGGTAACCTTGGCTCTCTTTGAACTGTGAAGACTGGATACGTAAGAGATATGCCACAGAAGGTGGGTATCAGCCACAAGAATCCAAGACCGAGCAAATGTATCTCAGCCATGATTCTAAGAAGGTTGGTCACCTGTAAGTGCAGATGTCATTAAATTACCACCAGGTTTGTGTGTGGAGGGGCAACAGTTTTCACTGGGAGAGAAGCTATAGTTTTCATATGATTAGAGAAAAAAATCACTTAAGGGGCCGTGAACCCTACACAAACCCAGTAAAATAACATATAAACCTCTTTTATTCAACTAGAAGGCTGCATTGAGGGAAAGAAGGTTCCAAAAACTGTTTGTTTGTTTTTTCAGTTCTAGGTCCCGTTCAAGATCATATTCTCCATCTCACAACAGAGAAAGGAACCACCCAAGAGTTTATCAGAGCCGGGATTTCAGAGGTCACAATAGAGGGTACAGAAGACCATATTATTTCCGTGGGCGGAACCGAGGATTTTATCCATGGGGCCAGTATAACCGAGGAGGCTATGGAAATTACAGATCAAATTGGCAAAATTATCGCCAAGCCTACAGCCCTCGTAGAGGGCGTTCCCGCTCTCGATCACCAAAGAGAAGGTCTCCATCACCAAGATCAAGAAGCCATTCTAGAAATTCTGATAAGTCATCTTCTGATAGGTCAAGGAGGTCTTCATCTTCCCGGTCTTCCTCGAATCACAGCCGAGTTGAGTCTTCCAAGCGTAGGTCCATAAAGGAAAAAAAATCCTCTTCCAAGGATACGCGAGCATCACAGGCTGCAGGAGATAATCAAGGGGATGATTCAAAGGATCAGCAATTTTCGGGAGGAGCTGCTCAAGATGTCAAGGCGTCTGAGGCATCAAAGCCATGGCAAGACATGAGCACTTACAGCACAAGTTCAGTGTCAAGAGCATCTGCTGTGCCTGACCTTAGCCCAAGAGAGCGCAGTCCTGCGCTAAAAAGCCCTCTTCAGTCTGTTGTGGTGAGACGCCGTTCTCCTCGACCAAGCCCGTTGCAAAAGCCCAGTCCTCCATTGTCAAACCCCTCACAGTTAGGCTCTTCTTTACAAAGCAGTGCCTCGTTCCAGGCAGGCTCACATCAGGGTTCATTTGACCATGGTTCATCAGGATTAAGCCCAACGAGGAAGAGCCCTGTGTGTAAAAGTCCCACGACAATCAGTTCAATTTATGGTTCCTCGCAGAAGGAGGAAACAGCAGCTCCTGGTGGGGCAGCCTTCTCAAAGAGGTAAGTTGAGCATTTTTCCTGTGTGTTCAGTTCACATGCCAGATGCTGGGGAAGTATATGTGTAGCTCTTATTGATTGCTCGTCCTGATTCTACATTATAGGAAGTATTTATCTAGTTTTTGTTTTCTTAACTTCATAACTTTCAGTGTTGTAAAGATAATGCAGATATCCCAGAATTGCTTTCTTAGCTTGAAGGTTGTTTTTTATACATTTTTAAAGCCTTCAGGGTGCTTTTCCAGAAATATGATTTTTATTAGTCTAAAAATAGTCGCATTCCTAAATCACTGCATGTAACATATATATTTGGGGTTGTATATTACCTTATGGTCAAGTAGTTTTGGGTATTTCCCAATTTTAAATGGACTTCAGAGTATTAACATTCAGTTGGTGCCGCCACTGCTGGACTTCCTGATTTTAGGGTGAGAGTTACTGATGCAGCTGAAACCTTTACTTGAAGAAGGCTTGTTAGCTTGCTTTGGGGGAACTGTCATGTTTAATAGACAAAATATTGATTCCCTCTTGAAATCTGTTCCAGAGTTGGTAGGTTTGTGGCTCTTGGACTCCAGCAAATGTTATAAGTTTGCGAAAGGAGACAAATTTTGTTTAATAAACTTACACACAACTTACTGTGTACCCTAATAGAAACAAACCAGTACAAACACTGAGAGAGCCATGATGCACATGCATTTGCATTGAGAAATATTTTATATATGACTGGAATCAGGAAAAAAAATATTTCTAGTCTGCTCAGTCAGCAGCCCAAAACACCTGGCAAATGTCTAATTTCATTTAAAAGGAACATCTCACTTGAAAGGGCACTATTGTTTTTTCAAATGCTTCCTAATCATTTTGATTTGTCTCTGTTAATTTAAGATTTGGGGCAAATTTTGTTAATCTCATAAAAAATCTTTGATAATTAATAGAACTAGTTCTTATTTCACTCTGGGGTTTTGAGATGGTGTATTCAGGTGCTTTAGACTTAACCTACTACTATCCCCTTGAAATAAGTGCTGATAATCTTTCACCACCATAGTTTTAAACTTTAAATTGATTGGGCGATTGTCATTCGCAGTACTAAAGTGTCTGTTCTCCCAAGAGGAGAAATATTTTTCCCATTAACGGTTTTTTTGTTTTTTGTTTTTTGCTTTTATTTGTGTTTACAGTATATGAAATGTTTAGCTTTCCTAGGAAACTTGCATCCAAAATGTGACGTAGCTTTTGAGGCATTTATTTCCAATATGTTGTTTAAAGCAGAACAGTCCAAGTTGAAAATTTTGATGTGTTAATTCTCCTGAATCAAATTTGTAAGTGACTAAACAGATTGGGTAAGACCTTAATATTTTCCTTAGTAAATATAGGTAAGTTGGTTCTCTTTTTATTTTCTCAGAAGAGCTTTTGCTGTTCCACATTGCTCTTGAACCTCATGTCATCCATTTTACATACCCATCTTTCAACACATTCATTGAATATATTAGGAATTTATTCATGTTGTCTAAGGTAAAAATGTAGGTAGCCTGCTTTACATTTTACCTTACTTATTAGGGACTATAACTTGTTTGCTTGCTTTGAATTTTAGGAATTAAAGTCTCTTGCCTACACTTAAGAGAATTGCTTAAATGTGTGTGTGTGTGTGTATGTGTGTGTTTTATAAATAGGTATTTGGAAGAACAGAAGACTGAGAATGGGAAAGACAAAGAACAGAAACTAACAAATGTTGAAAAGGAAAAAATGAAAGAGAAGGGAAGCTTCTCTGAGTTGGGTTTAGCAGATGGCAAGACGAAATCAGACCCGTACACCTCCAAAACTGACCCTGAAAAGCCTTATCGCAGCAGCCAGTCTCCTAAACGCTATAAGCTTCGTGATGACTTTGAGAAGGTGAAGATGGCAGAGTTCCACAAGGAAGGTCATTATGGCAAAGAGGAGATGGATGAGCAGGATAAGAAAGACAAGGCAAAGGGCCGAAAGGATTCAGAATTTGATGATGAGCCCAAATTCATGTCTAAAGTGGTAGCAACCTCAAGCAAAAATCAGGATGAGGATAGGCCAGGTAAATGGGAAGGCGTAGTGTTCTTACCATCTGCAAAGGAGAAGCAAAGGAAAACTGAGGAAATGGAGGAGGATCCATATTCTGAAAGATCTAAAAAAGAAGACAAGCTAGCATCCAAGAGAGCAGAAGCTGGTCACAGGGGGTTTGTTCCCGAAAAGAATTTTAGAGTGACCGCTTACAAAGCAAGTCAGGAAAAAAGTGCTTCACCACCTTTGAGAAAGGCCTCTGAGAGTCGGGAAAAGCCAGGAACCAGAGGAGATGGTTTAGCCACTGGCAAATCCTCCTTTTCCATTACCCGGGAGGCCCAGGTCAATGTCCGAATGGATTCCTTTGATGAAGATCTTGCACGGTAAGGGTTTGCCTTTAAGTGAAATCTAGGTAGTGGCTTCACTAGCCTGTTTCCTCATCCCTTCCCTATCCCTGTATGGATTTCGCTAAAACACAGGCAGATTGAATGAAGAGTATTGTACAATCAGCTACTAACTCGTCATTTGTCACAGAGAGCAAATGCATCTCTAAATGTTAACAGCAATATGATTCTTCTATATGGAGGGTGTCATGTCAATCCCCATTTTGCAAATGGGGAAAGTGAAGCATAAAGTTTTGTGGCTTTCCCTAAGCTACGCAGGCAAAGAGTCTAGTTTAGAACTATGGATTCCAGTCCTTCATTCAGACCACACAATTCCGTGTTCCAGAGTAATTAAATTCTGCTCCCCACTCTCCAGATCTACTCAGAACATTGAGATGTAAGCATTACAGTGTAAAAAATTTGTTTGCAGAGTGCTTTATTCCTCTTCTCAGTGTATGGTAATGTTGTAATGAGATCCTCCTAAAAGCCTCAAAAGGCCACTTAAAATTTTCTGTACTGCTCTGGCTCTTCAAAAAAAGCAGGAGTGGAGGGCCACACACCAGTGAGAAAAATCAGTTGTGGTTTACACACCAATGGAGAGCAAAAAACAAAACACAAAAACCCCCATCACCTGGCCTGGCTCAGGGGCTGCTTCACAGAGGCTCACCAAGAGGCAGATCCAATTAAGCTGGGAGTCTGATCAAGCCTGAGAGACGTAGTTTCCCTGCCCCTGTGCTAAAGAGAAGAGCTGGTTAGTCAGTAAATATCAGTTTGCTCTGTGGAACACTAGAGGGAGCACTAAAATTCAGGAGGAAAGAAGAGAAAGGAGCTAAGATGGCTGCTAAGGGTATGCGAATCACGTGTGACATACAACACAATTTTATGGATTAATATCTGAACAGCACTTTGAACATTCAACCAAGTGATTAGATTTATCATTATAGTGTTATCATGCAGTTTGGATGTGCTTTAAAAACAACTTTTTTTCTGAGCCACAGGATTTGCTTTTACTAAAGCAATTCTATGCATCAGATAAATAAAACCAGACTTTAAAAAAGTGTTCTTTACCAAACAAAAAGTTAAAAATTAAATTTGAAATTGACAACCTGTGTTTAAGGCCTGAATTTGCTATAATCTGTTAAAATAATTTAAATGCTGCATCAGCGAGCCCTGTTTAATTTTAATGAGTTAAAGGGTGCTGCTTTTTTATACAGAGTCAGGGGAGAAACAGTGTTGTGTACTCTATGAAGTATCATATTTTCATTATTTTTAGTCTGGAAAGAATGCTTTCAGCAAGTGCTTTCAGTTTCTATTGGGCTGGAAAGCATTTACTTTAGTTACTTTTGGTTTCACTGTAGCTAGCAGATGTAGCGAGATAATTATCTCGTCTAGTTTGTTCAAAGATGAAAAACGCATTAAGAGTAGAAAAGCTTGTTTTCCTCTTCTAATCTATTAATAAAAACTTGATGGGAGAAAATGAGATCTACTACTAAGAACTTTGAAGAACATAGGGCCAGAGTTTCAAAGATATGAAGGTGCCTGCTGGGTTTACAGTAGCATTTAAGCACTTTAAATACCTAACTCCCATTAACTTCAGTGGATATCAGGTGCTTTTGTAATCCTGCTAGGCATTTATTACATCTTTAGATATCTTCTGAAAATCTGGACCATGTTGATCTTAAACAGTCCACTCACTGCAGGTTCTGCCTTTTGTTTAGTCAGGTTTAAATGCAAAATGTTTTGATTATTTTTTTTCTTTACATAGATATAGATATAGAGCACATTTAATTGTAGTTAATCAAAAATAATTCTAAAATGCTGTCTTGTGCATTTTATTAAATTTCGGCTTTCATCCAACTGCAGCTTGACACAAATCACATGTAAAAATCCTAGTATCTAGTATATAAGAAATGTGTAGGACTACTCGATGTAAGAATCTGAACATATAAGTAATGCTATGTTATTGCTGAAATCTAGATTCTACCTATCTTCCTGGTTAGCAAAAAGTTTGTGTCCATGTTATATTTAGTTACAGATCAACCTATTCTAAAGGTCCATTCTCATTAGTGAGATATTTCCTAAAGAAAGACTATACTACAGTACAAATGTAAAACAAGATTAAAATCAAAGATTAAAGTTCCTGCGCAGTGCTTTAAATTACTTCAGTTTAAATCAGTTCTCTCTCTACTGCAGCAGGGTGATGGTGACTGTTGTTGTTTCCCACGGATGTAGGGCTGGGAGTATCCAAGTAGCCATCATGTGATGGCAAGGGTTTGACTGACAAACAAGAACTGAGATACTGGTTGAGCAATACTGGACAGTCAGCTCTCCTATTTCTGAGCAACCCTTTTTTAATGCTACTCTCTCATCCTCAGTGGGAATATGATTGCCCATTGTGGTGAAGCACGTTTGTTGCTAACAGATTCAGCTTTCCTTAGATTTATACTAGGGCAATATTAAGGTCTTACCCAACCTTTTCAGGGCTTTGAAGATCTGTCTTCCATTTTCTGTGGTCTCCTCTCCTGGTTTGGGGATATTTAACACACATGGGTATCAAATAAATGTTGGCTGAGATGAGCATCTGAGCCTGGTCTTATCCAGTTCTCTCTCTCGCTTCTGAGATTAAAATCTAGCCCTAAATGTTGAGGGGGGAGGGAAGGGAAAGGTAAAATATATTTCTTCCTTTAGCTGGCTGCTAGACAGCCCATCATTTAGCATATTGTAACAAGACCTGGCTATAAATAGGCAAGTTTGTGATGACCATTGGTGAAAAAGAGGAACCCTTAGTTCAGAAGCCATGTAAGGGGGCTAATAGGGATGTTAAATTTAGATTAATTCGCAAATCAAATAGTCAATGCAATTTGCATCAACTATTCGATTAGTCGATAAAGGTGCCTCCACCTTTGAAGTGTAGCAACAGTCTCAGGGCTGTTGCTACACTTCAGAGGCAACAGAGCTGCAGGGAGTGTGGGGCCAATGGGGGATTCAAGCAGTCACCCGCTGGCTCCATGCTCCCCGCAGCATTTCAAAGGGGCAGTGCTGCATGGAGCCCAAGGTCAGCTGGGGACTGGACTCTGTGGTGCTGCTGCCTTGAAACGCCACGTGCAGCCCGGGGCCCCTGGGCTGCACACAGCATTTCAAAGTGGCAGACCCTGGGTTCCCTGTGGTGCTGCTGCTTCGAGAAGCCATGTGCAGCCCCGCACTCCCCAGCTGGCCCTGCGGAGCTGCACGCAGCGGTTCAAAGCAGTAGTAGCGCCACATGGAGCCCAAGGTCTGTCCCCAGGCTCCACGCAGTGCCCTCCCATTCCCCTTGCTGCCTCTTTCTGCTAAGAGACAGCAAGGGGGGATGTGACTAGTCAACTAGTGTGCCGACTAGTCATTCACATCCCTAGGGGCAAAAACAGAACCATTGAAATTTGTATTGCAGATGCACTTCAGAAAGTCAGTGGCTGGAATAAGTCCAGTTTGTTCCTTTGGAGGTTAACTTGCCGTCTGAAAGCTCCTTCTGTTTAAATTGCTTTTATGATGGTTATATTTTTAAAATGTGTGTTCTTTTCTAGTCCAAGCGGTTTATTGGCGCAAGAGAGAAAGCTGTCTCGTGACTTAGTGCACAGCAACAAAAAAGAGCAGGAGTTCCGCTCCATTTTCCACCATATTCAGTCAGCTCAGTCTCAGCGAAGCCCTTCTGAATTGTTTGCTCAGCACATAGTGACTATAGTCCACCATGTAAAAGGTGAGTCTAGTGTCCATGCATTCTTGGTTGAAAGTTTATCCCTTGCCACTCCACTCCACTCCACTCCGCCTGTTCCTTGGAACACTGTTGACAAGCTGTACACACGTTTCATTCATGCTAGTTAGTTACCCCAGACAATTGCTGAGCAACAGTACAAATGAGTAGAATAGCAGCCATGTGGGATGTTTTCCACCAAGTTCTTGCACTTAGCTGTGCATCAGGGAAGAAGGAAGGGGGTCTTGCCTATCCTTGAAACAGCAAAAAGCAAGACACTTACAGCAGACTGGCATGAGATCTGCAGATATTTGGGGTATTCTAATGGATTTGCAAACATTTCGTTTGTGTTAATATGTTTATTATTAAACAGATTTGAGAGATAATTCAGCACTGACACAAACTGGAACCATTTCTTTTATTTCAGGGGAGTGGCCTCCACTTTTGCTAGGCTGATTGACTTTCATCCATGTGTCCTCTGGCCACACGTGTTTATTTTCTGAATCCATTTTAGACATGGTGGCCGAACTCACATGTCTTTTCCTAAAATCTGACTTGTATTAATTGTGTGCTGTTTCTTCCCTGAAAACCCTGACAGAGCATCACTTTGGGTCTTCAGGAATGACACTGAATGAACGCTTTACAAAATACCTAAAGAGAGGAATGGAGCAAGATCAAGCTAAAAACAAGAAGAGCCCTGAAATCCACAGGTAGAGGATATTATTTTAATGTTGTTTTTCTAAAGCTCAAGGGGTATTTTAAAAATATTAATAGTTAACTGGAGCATAATTCAAAAATACAAAAGAAGAGCAAACAGTAAGGATGTAGAAGACTAGTCGACTATCCAATAAGCATTTGCTTATCGGATAGTATTTTGACTAGTCGATTACCTCTCCCCCCTCCCCCCTTTTGCTGCCTCTGTAAAATAGAGGCAGCAAAGGGGGAGTACTTCAAAGTAGCGGCCTCTGCACAGCTTCCTCTTTGAAAAGCCACCTGTGTGGCTTACTCCGGGCTCCACTGCTCCTTTAAAATGGGTGGCGGTGGCAGTTTCAAAGGAGAAGCTGCCCAGCTGACCCCAGGCTCCGTGTGGCACTTCCCGGGAACCCAGGATCTGCTGGGGAGTCCCCAGCTGATGCCAGGCTCCCCACAGCAGCATAACCTGGGGTTAGCGGGGGACTGAGTGTCCCCCTCTGACCCTGGGCTCCATGGCTTTGAAATGCACAAGAGCCCCTGCTGGGGACTCTTGTACATTTCAAAGCAGGCACCCACGTGCAGCCTGGAGTCAACGAGACTTCCCGCTGGCCCCGGGTTGTACCTGGAGTTCCACATTCCTCCTTTGAAATGTACAAGAGCCCTAGAAGGGGCTCTTGTACATTTCAAAGGAGGAATGCAGAAGTGCCTATCGACTAGTCGATTAACCGCATTTTTAACATCCTTAGCCAACAGTAAACAAAACTGACTGACCATCTAGTTAGGAACATAGTAATTGCCATATTGAGTCCTGGGACAGGACAATGATTTGTCTAGTTCAGAGGTTGGGACCCCTCATGGGGTTGCAGGGTTACTACATGAGGAGTTGTGAGCATCACCCCAAAACCCACTTTGCCTCCAGTATTTATGATGGTTTAATAAATTAAAAAAACATTTTTTATATCTTTGGGGAGGGTACACCCAGAGGCTTGCTATGTGAAAGGAGTCACCCACCAGTACCAAAGTTGGATCTGGTTTGATTTCCGTTCCCTGTTTCAGAGGAAGGTATAAAAAAAAAAAACCTTGTATGGATAACTGTGGAATAATCTGACTCAGGAAAGGTTGTTCGTAGATTTTGCCTTTTAGTTGAATGGCTTATACTCCAAAGCATAATTATGTCCTTTATCAAATTGTTTTGATTATGTCTAATGTAATTGCATGTTCATGTAAAAAAAAGTCTAATAATCTTAGTAAAATTCAAACACCAGGCTACTAGCTTGAGGAAGTGAGTTCCACAGATTCATTAGTCCTTAAAAAATCCTCACATCGTTTTTCCTCTCTCATCACCTTTACATATCTCCTCTTTCAGTTTTATTGAATGTCCCCTTGTTCAGTCTTGTCATGCGGACAATTTTAAATCTACAGTAGTACCTCTGACATGGCTATTCCTAAATTATATGAAATTATCATTTAAAATAGTCCTTGCCTAAGTATTGTTTGCCTTGTATGTGTAATCATCCATTTTATTATCTAGGCACAGAGAAGTGTCACTGGATTTTTCTGATCAAATCAGTTTGCCAATATCTTTTTTGATCAGAATATTCAATGGCAAAGAGGTATGCCATATTTATAATTTGCTAGATAACTGTTTCTTTGGAGCTATTGTGCTTTGCCATTGAAGTAGTCAATGAAATACTATACAAGAGCCCTGTGATTTGTGGGGGCCAGCACAGTATGCTCAGCAGCTGCCCAGCCAATCATGGGTAAGAAAACCATATTACAAGGGTCTTTAACACACTAGAATCATGATCCTGTAGCACCTTAGAGACTAACAAAAATAGTATCATGAGCTTTTGTGGGCACAATCCGCTTCTGAAGAAGTGGGTTGTGCCCATAAAAGTTCATGAAACTATTTAGTCTCTAAGGTGCTACAGGACCATTATTTAAGGTTTTTTTTAGTTACAGATTTACACAGCTGTCCCTCTGACACTATGATCAGTTCATCAAACATAATGCACTTGTTACAGTCTATCAGGATTGTGTGTTATTCTGTGTGTACAGCCTGTCATTTTCATGGAATAATGTCCTGCCAGCTTTGCTTTAAAAAGCAGTATAATGGAGAAACTTAATTGTTTTAAAATAGTATCAGGATTAGGAGATCTTAGAATACTGTTTACAGGAAGGCTGTAATAGCTTCATTCTCTGCTTTTTTTTTTTAAGGAGGATAGATATTTCTCCCAGTACTTTCAGAAAACATGGATTCACTCAAGAGGAAACGAAGAGCTCCAGAGAGTCTGGCAACAAGGTGAACTGTTGATCTGATCAATAATTGAACTAAATGAGTGCATTGGGCATGAACTTAACAGTGATGCTTTTGTTTAAATTACTCTCTACTTAAGTTTGTGTTTTTCTTTTAAGGATGGGCATAATTCTAAAAATGAACTACAAAAGGGTTAATTTTTATTAAAAATGTATCAACAACCTTTGTGAAGTGGTTAGAATATGGTAAATGACCCCAAAGTCAATTGAGGTGAGATTGAGAAAAAAAGAGAGGATATTTGGAACAAGTGCCCATGATGAGAGAAGAGACTTTTTGTGATATTTTTCCGCTTGTAAGTATTATTAAATCAATTGTATACATGCGATATTTCCAACCATGTTTTCAAAAGACATGCATGTCAAAAAGGAAAGTAAAAATAAATCCATATCTAAACCAAATACACTATTACTAAGAAGATAATAAATCTTGTTCTAACACTTTGCTGTTAATTTCTATTGATTGCTGTTGTTTTAACACTCAGCACCTGTTCTGAAAGAACAGGCCTCTGGGAATCCAGTATATTAGCTCTAATGAGTAGAAGAATGTTAAGCCATTATACAGTCTATAAGCAGTCATAAAAATGGTTTAACCTAATATGTCACATTTTTAGGTTTTTAACCTTTGTTCACCTTCATACATATTTACAGTGAAGAGATTTAAACAGTCCTGCTGAAACCTTGTTTCATATATTTGTTTTTGATTTTTTTCCCCAAACAAACTTGTGGCTTGACATGGACGATGGTGAGATGAATTTGATGGGCCTGATCTCTGAGCACCAGCTGGGCAGTGTTATAACAAAAACATGGTTTTCAAACAGATCTCCAGTCCTTCATGAAAGAGATGTGCCCTCACAAACGCAATAGGTGTCTTCTGTGCTACTTAAGGTTGCTGCTGTTGATTTTGTCACTTACCTATCAACCATCGTTCTGGGAGCATTTTTGCTCTGAGTGATAGTTAAAACCCTTTGCCTGGGGAAAGCAGAAGAGCAAACAATACAAACAAAGCACCAACTCCCACTCCTGCTGCTAATTGAAATTAATCTTTATTTAAACAAAAAAAGTGTTTAGAAATTCATGTAAGTAAAACATTTAATTGCTAGAGAATTACTAATCCCTCTTTTTATTTAATTCAAGACGTATCTAATTATCTGGTGTATGTTGCGAATCAAGTCATGCAGTTCCCAAGTATAGGACTGTGCAAATAGTCTAGAGCCTGTGTGGTTAACCCAATAACTATTTTCCTTTTGCAAAGGAGAAATTAATTGAAAATTGGTATTAGGACAAGTGATACACACCCTGAAAATTTCCTCATTTGCTAAATTTTAAAGATTGTAGCTATTGTTGAAGATTTTTCTGCATACAATTAACTATACTATTCTTGACTATTCCTTTTCTGGTTATTGGCTATTTTCTCTTCATAATGCACCGTTGTAACTAACGTTAATAGACCTGCTAGCCAGATACATATAGGGGAAAATCTTGTGTAGAATGTCCTCTGGTTCTCTGAAATAGAGAGCAACTGGCGTGTCATGCATAGAGTGCTGCTGAAAGGGTGTTTGGTTTCAGTTGACAGCGATTAAAAGAGTTTCTAAGAATGTTCATATTTCCCAGAATAAACTTAATAGCTGCATTTTTCAGGCCTCTGTGTAACTCTGCCACTTGAATCAGTAACAATATTGTTAGCATCACATCTTCCAAGTGGCCAACAGCTGTTGCTTCTCTGTCAGTGCTGCCTTCAGGTCTAGCACTTGAAAATGTCTTCTGTCCTTCATAGAGACATGTCTAGTTTGTATAAGGAGTGGTAGGATGGGGAGGAATTCTTTGGACACGAGAAACATAAAGAGCTAGGGCTGTATATGCACCCCAGTTGTGACAAAATCAGTTGGACCTGACTCCTTTAGAAGACCATTAGCTGCTAACTTTAATTTTAACTAGGATTATGTATCACAGTGAATCTTTGGTCTCCTGATATCTCTCGCCTCCTGTACTATCAAGCTAGGTTTATACTATTTTAAAGGGGCAGTGTGTATATATAAATAAAATATGTAGGAAAACTGAAAACTTCAAATAAATATGTTATATTCTTGTAGTGAATCATTCTGCATCTGTGAATGGTTGGTTTATAAACTTATGCCCACTGGATGTCTCTGCACACTATAGCAAAGTAATGGTGCTGAAATCTTTGACAAGCTGCTAGACCTTTCTGTTAAACTTTCACCCATTCCCTGCCTTTGCAGACTGAAGGGAAATATAAAGATGACCCAGTTGATCTGCGCCTTGATATTGAACGCCGTAAAAAACATAAGGAAAGAGATCTTAAACGAGAGAAGTCGAGAGAATCGGTGGACTCAAGAGATTCAAGCCATTCAAGGGAAAGATCAACTGAGAAACCAGAGAGAACTCACAAAGGCTCAAAAAAGAAGTATGTAGGAGGCTAGTCGTCACTACTTTATTAACTCAGAGGGGTAGCCATGTTCATTTGTTTTTAAAATTACAGATTGTCCTGTAGGACCTTAGAGACTAGCCAAAATGTATAGAATCATCCGCTTTCATGGGCAGTGTGACCCTTACCATAGTGATTGTGATTGGAAACAAGCCTTTGCCTTATGGAATTGGTGGTATGCCTGCTGCTGTAACTAATAGAGCTGAGTTGTGCTTCGCTTCGGTGATTAGACACAGAAAGACAAACTGAAGTGGCTGCTTGTCCCAGGATGAGCATACTACTGGTTGGTAGGTTGGTTTGTTCGGTAAGGCCTTCATTTCACACAAAACAGAAGTTCTGTCAGGGACTCCATTGATTTGCTCTTGGATTCATTCCCATTGGTTCCATTTTTCCTGTTAACTTACACACAGATTATTTTGGCGCTGTGACGTGTTTGTAACCCAGGATAATGTTTTTAAATTCACTGGACCAATAAGTAATTTAATTTTTAAATAAAACACCTTTACTGCTCATCTATAAGCTGCTGGCTTTTGAATGACATCATGCCTGTCAAAATTGGTGGAGAAATAGCCTTTTAGTGCATATTCATAAATCGACACAATTGGCAGGCTGGGTCCTGATCCATCAAAACTTTTATTCACCGTGAATTGTGAATTTTCTCATTAAAGTCAGTGTGGTTATTGTGTGCTTCAAGTTAAAGCACATGCCTAAGTGCTTTGCTGGATCATGGTAACAGCTCAGCCTCATGGAATTATTCTGTAATGTTCTTCTAGCCATGTGATTGCTGACAATGTTCTTTCTTCTTATAAAGGTACAGTTTGCAAAGTTTTTCATGTAATCCAAAATGCAGCTGGATTTCCTTTACAAATGTGTTATAACTGGAAACTCTTAACAAAAAGTGCCTCGTCAGCTGAGTGTTTTATTCCCCCCTTCATTAATGATTCATTTTGAGAATACCTACTGGAGAAAGGAACCCAATAGGACAAATAAATTAGTCCTGGCTTCATAACTGAACAATAGGTTTAAACACCTCTGTGATCAGAGAGCACGACTCCGTGGACAGGGTGACAGAAGACCTGAGTTGTACTAGTCCCAGCTCTGTTGCTGACTTACTGTATAACCTTAAGCAAGTCACTTTCCATCTTCTCTCTTCCCTTGTTCTGGCTGTTTAATCTGTAAGCTCTAGGGAGATATAATCTGTGTTTGTACAGCATCTAGCACAGTGGGTTCTGTTCTCCATTGGGCTTCTGTTATGCTACCTTAGTGCAAATCATATAAGCTGGAAATGTCAGATGCCTCCTTACAATTTGTCTATGGTTTTAAGAACAAATCCTGGGAAAGGAGCTGTCCAGAGATCTCATTGATCTGCACTTTATAGCTGATCCTGGGCCGTTAGCAGCTGTCACTTTGGCTGTATATGGCTATAATAAGGGAAGGTGGAGGAGTGGTAGCATGACTTCAGAGCTGAGACAGGACAGTACTAAGTTAGTGATCACGTGGATGATTTTTGTCCCCCCATCTCCCTTTCATTCTTGGTACAGGAAACACAGGAGGGTGCGTGAGCGATCCAGATCCACTTCTTCATCTTCACAATCTTCTCGTTCGTACAAAGGGGAGGACTACCCTGAGGAGAACGAGGAGAGGGAAGAGAGCACCACAGGCTTTGATAAATCTCGGCTTGGGACAAAAGAGTTCACTGGCCCAAACGAAAGAGGAAGAGCTAGAGGGACCTTCGTAAGTTACCCCCAAAATACAGCTAAAACCTTTTGCATAAGCTTTTGTAGGTAAAATGTGATCTGAAAGGTGACTGGAAGTACAGTTTTGTCTGTGATTCTGCACTCGGTGGTTGCTCCCAATCACCAGCCCAGCATAAATTCTGGAGATTGAAACTAGCGGTCCTGCTGATGATGCCTGAGACCATATCCAACCCAGTCAGATCTTGTGTGTCAGCATTTGCTTAGCAGCACTGACAGGAGTAAAGACAAGCTGGTCTCTCTGAACTTACAATGAAGACATTTTAATGACTCTGGCTGTAATTTCACTGGTTCCTTTGGAAATGGCTCATGTTTTAATTTAAATAGTCCTGCTGTGTTTGTGCATTGTCTGTGTGAATGCCTTCCCTTGCACACTTGACACGTGCACATAGCTACCCGTAGAAGTACACCACTATATGATCAGATAAGAAAAAAAGTATTACCAATGGATAATGAGAGTGTAAGTGTCATTGTATGGCAAGACTAGAGGTACAGTAAACTCCTCCCTTCACATTGTAGTTCTGTTCCTGAAAAATGGTACTTCAATTGTTATGGGAAAATTGGGTTTGCTTAATGTAAATAGGGAGGCTAGATTCCAGGGGACTTTCTTTTTAAGCATACAAAAGATAGAACAGGTTGAATCTCTCTAGTCCGGTATCTTTGGGACCTGACTAGTGCCAAACCAGAGATTTTCTGAACCATGGGAGGTCAGTATTGTCTAGCAGCATTACCAACACTTCCACTGCTTACTGGGCTCTTAGAAAACATTCAGGGATAAACTGGAGCTAAATCACAGCACAGGACAAATTAAGCCGGGCCTGGTGACTCTGGGAAACTTGGCCATACCCAAGATAAGTGGACATCCGGCTCACTAAAACCATGCTGAACTATGGATTTTGCCAGATGAGTGTGTATAGTATAAGTTTTAAACAGTGTAGTACAGAACACAGCAAGGATGACAGTGAAGCTTGGTTGAGGTGGTGGAGTCAGCGGACTATTTCCCCAGGAATGTCTTGCTTCTAAATGATGAGCTAGCATGGAGCTGAGCCCTCAAGGGGTTAGTACGTTGCTGTTAATGTAGTCTCACATTGTAGAGACAGCATGGGCTGAGGCAGGAGGAAGGAAACACAATAGATGCATGGCAATGGCTGCAAACACTGCCCTGCAAAACTTAACATAAAGAACCCACATTCTCCTGCTGGAATGCACCCCTCTGTCCTGGCTGCACAATGCCAAGGTGTGGGGGCGGGTGAGAGATAGACACACACTCTGTGTGAGTGTGAGTGTGAGTGAGACACGCAGACTGATCTGCATTGCCCCTTTAAATACGCTGACCCCACTCCCCACTTCAAGTACATTGCCTGTCTAAGACGACCCAGAAGTCTAGACTCTAGCTTTGAGATCCTGCTCTGTGAAGATAGGGTAAGGAGTGGGAGTCTCAATGGGCGGAGGCGGGAAGCCGACATCAGCACACACGCGCCCATCCTTGCACAGCAAGCAAGAAGGTTGCAGGAGCAGCACCAGCAAAGGGCAGGGACGGGGTCTTAGAGACTGGCTTACAGGGAACTTAGGGAAGCTGATGGGAAGCTGCCAGCCCACCCTAGTTCCAAGCCCCCACAAGGACTAGCTGATTTTCCAGAAAATCTTGCAAGTCATGGGGAAAGCAGGTAGCCAAAGATGTTATAAGGGAGCATCACACAACTGAAAATGAGCATGTGGTCTAATAGATAAGCAACAAAACAATGTTAATCAGGACCATGTTAAGTGAGGAGTTACTGTAGCTAGACTGTGTGAAATAAAAGACTTAATGCCATTTCTCTAAGCAATTTTCTCCCTGCCCTTCTCTTTTTTCCTCTGTTGTTTGCTGCTATTCCAGTTCAGAGCAAGAGGGAGAGGATGGAGCAGAGGCACCTTTTCTGGAAACAATAACAACAATAATAGCGGCAGCAGCAATGACTTTCAGAAGCGAAACAGGGACGAGGATTGGGACCCAGAGTACACACCCAAAAGCAAAAAGTATTATCTGGTATGTGTCTGAAGAAGGCGGGTGTGTATGAACATGCCTTGCTGTGCATTTGGTTTGCTCTTACAGGTCATGTGTAGTTTTCGGGGTGGGACTGGCAACCATCAAACCATTAAAATACTGTTTCTAGGGTTCTCAAGTCACCCCACCTCCCACAAGAGGCCTTTAGAAATCTTTGCTCACACTAAGGGAGCAGTCAGCTCTGATCATTGTTTGCCTCTAGCCAAAATCTGGAGGGCTCAGTGGAAGAACATATGCTTCACAGGAAGTATGGAAAATCCATCTTAAGCTGTTAGAATCTATCTTGCAGCTCTGTGCAGGGCCCTGCTTCTTCTGGGATTGGTTAATGCTATTTGCTTTTATTGCTGGCTGTAGCATTCTTTCATTTTCCATCTGCTAGTCTGGCAAAATCCTGCATGAGTTTCTCTTAGGGCTTCTCACTTTTGAGTTAGCATCAGCTTTGCAACCGTTTTTTCCCCCTCCCTTTTGTTGGATATTTGTGATTGCTCTAATCTTTCTTCAGAGTTATTATAAAGGTCATATATGGCTTACCTCTAAATCATGCTAGCTGTCTCTTCTCCTGCCCTCTCTTCTGATTGCTCTTGAAGACATAATCTTTATTATGTACTGTGTTGGTCTTTACTTGTCTAGATACAATATTTGGGTCATATAACCAATCCATAATCCTAAACTAAATTAGCTGTCCGAATCGCATCTTCCTCTTATGCAAAATGTTCCCAAAAGGTTTTTTTTTAATTGTTGTAAACATAACACACTATCAAAAGAAAACATCTGAAAATGGTTGAGAAGCTGGTCAGAAGGGTTAGGTGGGACAAATATAATGACCTGTAAAAACTTCCATAAAATAGCTTCCGAGCTGTAAGCAGGGTATCAGCTAGTCCTGCTTGCCACCAGTGTCCAAGCTAGTCCTGAAAATTGTTGAGAGCTTTGTGCCAGAAAAAGAAACATACATGCACAAAAAGAGGGGAAAGCAAGTGGAGCAATTCCCTTCCAGCCTCAATTGGTGGGCTGCTAATCAAACACAAACGTGTATTTTTTTATGTGCTGAATTCACTTGTCTGCTGACTTGAGGTACATTGCCTAACATAAGGGGATCTGGTTTGTGCTGAAGTATGGCACAGTTTAAATCAGTCAGGATTATTTTAGGAGAGGATATTGCGCCTCTTTATATTTTTCTCGATGAAAGTGGTTTGTTAATGTCGTGTGACTTGGCTGATTTCCTCCCTGTGCAGCACGATGACCGGGAGGGTGAAGGTGGTGAGAAGTGGGTGAACAGAGGCCGAGGCCGGGGTGCCTTCCCCCGAGGAAGAGGTCGTTTCATGTTCAGAAAATCAAGCACTAGCCCCAAGTGGGCCCATGATAAATTTAGTGGAGAAGAAGGAGAAATTGAGGATGATGAAAGCGGAACGGAGAACAGAGAGGAGAAGGACAACCTACAGTCAGCTGCTGACTAACCAGGAGATCTGCATGTCCCTGAGCATCCTGGCAAGGCGGAAGAGGATCCGGCAAGGCAGTGTTGGAGTCTGCCAGGGTAATGCTGACATGCTGAACAGAGCTCTGCAGAGAAGCTCTGAAATGATACTAACTGTGTTTTTAAGATTCAGCCTCTGTACATGTGGACTGGGATTGATCACTTACATTCGGATCCACTGTTGGAGTATATCTTTCTTCCCAAAGACTTTACCTTCTGGACAGAATAAGGTCCAATATTAAGTGTGATCCTAACATTTGTCTCTTGTGACCTTATTAGATGGTCAGATTTTTTTTTTTTTTTGGCATCAGTCTTTGACGACAGTGTGAATTTTGGTTTGTGCCCAGCTTAACCCAGTATCTTGACATTTATTGTTTCTCTTTTCTAATTTGAGGTGATAAAGGTGGGGATTAAGTCACCTGCTTAAATTTTTCTCCCTTCCTGTCTATTTTGTTTTTTAAATTCATACTCTACTTATTTTAGGCCTTTGTGTATGTAGTTAAGATGGCTAATTTTTGAAACTATTTTTGGTTCTTATAAGAAAACAATGAAGCACGTGAATAAACATCTAAATGTTAACTTGGAGTTGGGACCAAACTGCTATGATTATTTTTAAAAACTAATTTTTTGTATGTATTGGTTGAGTTTAGAGCCTTTTTAAACCACCTTATTTTTTTCTTTTATGCTACAAATGTAAAGCTAGCATGACAAAAGTGCACCCTGCTCTTCTCCCATTTTAGTGCGTATGCTGCTAGACCTGGTTCTTATATGGGGGAATCCCAAACTGCTCGTAGGCATTGTGTGAATCCTCTTTGCAGCTGGTTGTGAACTTAAATGTTCCTTCGAGGGTTAACATAGTTTTCTAAGAAACTTCTGAATTCTACTAGGTTAAAATATATAAAAGGAGAAGAATTTTTTCAATATTTTTATTAATCTTTTTCTAAAACAAAAAAGCAAATCCCTCCTGTGCTGGCTAAGGAAAGTTATGGTTTCTTTTACTTTGTTTTACATTTACAATGTTCTGAAGAGGTTTAGCAAATAGCTCTATGGCAGTTGAGTGAGTTAGTCTGTTGGGAGGAGAGGCATATTCATGCACAGGTATAGTGTGTGCACATGTTGTAAAAAGACAGCAGCCTCTTTCCCTTCCATCTCTGCCTTCCCAGGATTGCTGTGTACCCTCCCCCTGCATCCCCTGCTAACTATAGTTTGTTTGACTTGAACAGTTCCTGTTTAGTAAATCCCTAAAGATTGTTTCAACTCCTCATGCAAATAAAAATACAATAAAATAAGCCATCGGTGTAACTCCAGTTTATTTCTCTTGCTGATTATGGAGCCTCCTCTTATTCCAGGCCTTTGCCTTCCAAGTGGAGAGGGGAAGCCAAAAGTAGTCAATGCTGTGTCCAGCAACAGGGCACGGTCCTAGAGCAACTGCTGCTGCTTTGGGAAATGGCTTTACAAACCGCTGGCTGATCTGAAAGACGAATTAGACTCAACCACAGTGACACAAGGGGAGGGAGGGATTCTGAACTGATGCTCTTGTGGTTGTCTGTCTTGTCCATGTTTGCACTGGCTGCACATAACTCCAGGTTTAATTAATATGCAGAACAAGATGTTCCCAGGCCCAGCTGTGTTGGGCTGTACTTAGAGACAAGAAAATTGACAACATTCATGATTTCATTCCACAGTGTAGAAAAAGCTGCTCTGAAGAATACAACAGGTCTTCCTGTTGCCTATATTATTTCAGATGTTACTTTGCTGCTATAGTAACACATCTGGCAAGGGATTATTTATCCCATAGATCCGCATTTCTCAAACTGTGGGTCCCGACCCCCAAGAGGGTCACAAGCAACTTGGGGGAGGTCGGGGTCACGGTATCACAAAGTTTGAGAACCCCTGCCATAGATTGTACAGTACTAATTAGATACAGTAATCAGCCACTAAGTGTTTGTTTGTACCTTGGATTTGCCCTCTGGGAATTGTTCACTTAATAGTGCTGGCCAGGACACCGGTGACTTTTCCCTTCTCCCTTTAGGACTGTTTCTTCAGCAAATGAAATTCCCAAGAACTTAGCCAAGTTGATCTTGTTTTAGAGTGGGAGTGTCCTCCTCAGACGCTGTTGTAGCAAATTGCATTCCCAGCATGCATCCTGCTTTTTCTTTAAAGATGTTTTTTGCCGATTCTGGATCACTAAATAGAAGAACTAGAGGACACCAAATGAAATTAATGGGTAGCAGGTTTAAAACTAATAAAAGAAAGTTCTTCACACAGCGTGTAGTCAACCTGTGGAACTCCTTGCCAGAGGAGGCTGTGAAGGCTAGGACTATAACAGAGTTTAAAGAGAAGCTAGATAATTTCATGGAGGTTAGGTCCATAAAAGGCTATTAGCCAGGGGATGAAATGGTGTCCTTGGCCTCTGTTTGTCAGAAGCTGGAGAGGAATGGCAGGAGACAGATCACTTGATCATTGTCTTCGGTCCACCCCCTCTGGGGCACCTGGTGCTGGCCACTGTCGGCAGACAGGATATTGGGCTAGATGGACCTTTGGTCTGACCCAGCACGGCCGTTCTTATGTTCTTACATGGCACTGGGAGGGCAGCTTCACGGTAACACTTAACCTAGGAGCCATAATGTTAAGATAGCTGCGTATGCTTCCAGAGGGAGTGGCCACTACGCCAGTCATCACCTGATAGCTAGTTCCTATCTGCACAGGGTGACCTGAGTCTGCAGCAGCATTTCACCACTCCAGTTCTTGTCTCCTGGGTTTTATTGGAGTGACGAAGCTGTTAACCCTCCTCAGCCTGCAGCTATAACAGTCCAAAGGCTTCTTTGTGGGCTGCAGGCTTTTCCCTTGTACTTGCAAGGACTTGTGAAAAACTCAGTCACTTGAAAAGGTACTCAGTGTTTCGTGATATTGGCTGGTTGTGAGGGGGCATGTGGAGAAGAAACCACCCACTTGCATGCTCAAAAAATGTTTCCTCTTTGGAGAGACGCTAAAATTCGCTCCCACAGTTCAACAGTCCAGTTTGCCATCAATAAAACAAACAGCACAAATGTATAGCTCCATAAACTGCCAGAGAATGAACTGCTACTTCCATTTCACGGGTGTCAAAGTTGAAATATCTCCCTGTGCCACTTCAAAGGAGTGTTAATGGCTCACTGAACAATGTAACCCCTTGGTACTTGAACCGGAGGGGTATGGTGCTAGATGTGCTTAGCAGCAGCACTTGTGACTAACTTAGAACTAACATCTCTGAACGTTACATATTTAAATATGAAAATGGTTACCCCAAAAATATGGGGTGTGGTGAAGCAGAAAGCTGTCAAGTCTCAATTCTCATCCCAGTTCAACTCTTGGCCTAGTGTCTTCTTACAGTGGCTGGCCAGTACCAGCTACTTCAGAAGAAGGTGCCAGAGATCTAATCTATAACTGCCAGATATTTACATACACACGTGCTTTCTATATACACACATGCCTGGTGTTTCAAAAGGACCAGTTTCACAGAACTGACAACTGAGCCAAAGCAGCTCAGAAAAATTCCATGTGAAGGATGGTTGGGAATCAAGAACACTTTCAAAAAGCCACAATTAAAGAACAAGGTTGTATCAGTTTAAAAAAAAATGGACTTGGAATCAAGTGGAAAGGAAAGCTGGTACAAATTTGTATAAAAAAGGGAAATTGAAAATAATGAATATAAATCAGAAGCCAGGAATTCTAGAAAACTGATAAGGGAGTCAAAGGAACAAGGAAAAATGTGTGGCCAGCAGAATCAAGGGCAATCAGAAAATTAGGAACAAATTAGGAAAAAAAAAAGACTTCTAGCACTGGTGTTCAATAAATGTGCTATATTTAGGAAAAAACTATGCAATCATAACCGTTTTTCCAATCCACTAATAGTTCTGGAACCGCTACTATAAGTGGTTTAAAGTTATTTTTAAATCAGCAGGCCCAGATAACTTGCATGCAAGAGTTTTAAAAGAGCTGGCCGAGGAGTTTACTGGATTGTTACTTTTGATTTTGAGTCTTGGAACACTGAGCAAGCTCTAGGAGGCTAGGAAAAAAAAACCTAATGCTGTGCCGATATTTAAGAGGGTAAAGGGGATTACCTGGATAATTATAGGCCTGGCCATCTGACACTGATCCTGGGCAAGATAACAGAGCAGCTGATTGATTAAAAATTAGAGCTAATGCCACTCCGTATGGGTTTATGGAAAACCAATCCTGTTAAACTGATTTATGAGATTACAAATTTGGTTGATAAAGGAAATAGTGTTGATGGATGAGCTCTAGTCTGCTGCATGACACTTGGCTTGCTACCACATGACATTTTGATTAAAAAACTTGAAAGCTATAAAATGACCATGGCAGACATTCAATGGGACAAAGGCGGGTTAACAAGGTCTCAACATGCAACTGTAAATGGAGACTGGCCAAGGGAAGCTGCCTCTGTGATCCTCAGTCACAGCTGAGATCAGTTTCTGCCACTCCTGGTCTGACATCACCCTAGAATCAATAGTGAGGCATTATGCACACAGCTTTTACAGCTGCTCTGTGCCACGTAGATTCCAGAGTGTCAATAATGAGAGCGGTTCCAAGGGTGGCTGGGCAGTGAAGTTGGAGAAACGGAATGAATTGCTCTGGTTATCTGCTCACAGCCCAGAGGGAGGACTAGGCCTAAACTAGAAGCTGCTCTTGCCTGCTGTGTCACTTCCTATTGTGCCTCGGACAGATGAAGGGGATTTGCACTAAGGACCAGCACATAGGGACCATGATCTCACAGACTGAGTGACCTTTACCCATGTGTGTGCAGCCAGTGGTGGAGAGGGCCCAAACCTGAGCAATCCACAGCTGCTGAAGAGCAGCATGAAGGTACAAAAGTGCTGTAGTTTCAACTTGCAGCCAATGGGCCTAAGACCCAGAGACATCAGCCACTTGCAAAGTCCTTGTCTATCCTGAATTGTCAGGCAGAAGTGGCTGCCTGTGGCAAGAGGGTTCTGTGTCAGCTGGAATTTCCAAAGCACAGTCTGGTGGGCAATTAGGTGAGCTTGGGGGGGGGAAGGGAACCAATCACACCCACTAATCCTGTAGGTTCTGCAGATAGGTTAAGATATAGACAATAGGCAGCATGTGGAGATAGTGAAGAAGCGGCCAGCTAGGGGTTTAATCTACCCAGGATGTATGTCATCACGTGCTATTTATTTTCCTGTATTTCCTTCCGGCCTTTCCTGTTTGCTCAGCTACTCCTATCCAAAGCAAATCTGTCTCCTTCGCTGGTGCTTCCTGCTCTGTCCTCTATTTTGACCTGCCCCAAACTGTAGGAAATGAGGGGGAGGGGGTGCTCAAATAATTACAAAGTTCTTAAAAAAACAAACCAGCAAATTAAATAATTCTGAGCAGAATGTAGTTGAAAGGTAATGTGGGGCCTGGCCTGACCCAGGCATTCCGCAATCATGATGGGGCTGACACCTCACAGCGGGTTTTCAAACTCAACTACAGGGCAGCCCCAAGAGCTATGCATCTCACACTCCCAGCTCAGTGCTCCATCAGCAGACACGGGTCCCCTCCAGGGAGAGAATCTAAGGAGCGAGGCTTGTCTGAAGATCTGGGCACTTTCCATAATTAAAAAGGAGCTTGTGTGTCAGCCTGGCCCTGTAATTCCCCTGCTGGCTCTAGGTGGCAGCATCCCAGGGGCAATTTGTGCAACAGCACGGGGTCTATTTTGTGAAAAGTCCTTGGGCCTGGCTAGGTGGGAGGGGCCAGCCCCATCTGAAAGCAGGTGAGGAAGTGTGTTTCGCTGACTAGAGCCAGGGGAGAGAGGAGGAGGTGCTGAAGTGGCAGGACCTACGTCCTATATGTCTCTCCAGCTAGCACCACTCACCCTTACCCTGCATGTGGGACTTCTATGTTGACTCTTTCCAGTGGATATAGCGTACTTAGATTTCCAGAAAGCCTTTGACAAGGCCCTCACCAAAGGCTTCTAACTAAAGTAAGTTGTCATGGGATAAGAGGGAAGATCCTTTCATGGACTGATAACTGGTTAAGTCAGGAAACAAAGGGTAGGAATAAATGGTAAGTTTTCTGAATGGAGAGAGGTCACTAGTAGGGTCCCCCAAGGATCTGTCCTGGGGCCAATCCTATTCAACTTATTTATAAATGATCTAAAGAAAGGGGTAAACAGTGAGGTGGCAAAATTTGCAGATGATACCAAACTGCTTGAGATAGTTAAGACCAAAACAGACTGAAGAGCTTCAAAGATCTCATCAAACTAAGCAATTGGGCAACCAAATGAAATTTATTGTTGACAAATGTAAAGTAATGCACATTGGAAAAAAATCATCCCAATGATACATACAATATGATGGAGACTAATTTAGCTACAGCTACTCAAGAGAGATCTTGGAGTTATTGTGGATAGTTCTCTGAAAACATCCACTCAGTGAGCAGCAGCAGTCAAAAAAGCAAATGGAATGTTAGGAATCATTTAACAAGAGAGAATAAAACAAAATATTTTAATACCTCTATATAAAACCCTGGTACTCCCACATCTTCAATACTGCATACAGATGTGGTCACCTCATCTCAAAAAAAGATATATTGGCATTGGAAAAGGTTCAGAAAAGGGCAAGAAAAGTGATTAGGGGTTTGGAACGGGTCCCATATGAAGAGAGATGAAAAAGGCTTGGACTTTTCATCTTAGAAAAGAGGAGACTAAGGGAGGATATGGTAGAGGTCTATAAAATCAAGTGAGTAAGGAAAAGTTATTTACTTATTCCCACAATATAAGAACTAGGGGTCACCAAATGAAATTAACAAGCAGCAGGTTTAAAACAAAAGGAAGTTTTTCTTCATTCAGTGCATAGTCAACCTGTGGAATCCTTGCCAGAGGATGTGGTGAAGACTAGTTCTTTTTTGAGCCCTGTTAAAATCCTAGATAGATTCATGGAGGTTAGCTCCATCACTGGCTATTAGCCAGGATGGGTAGGAATGGTGTCCCTGGCCTCTGTTTCTCTGGAGGTGGATGACCGGAGAGGGATCACTTAAGAATTACCTGTTGTGTTCCCTCCCTCTGGGGCATCTGGTATTGGCCACTGTCAGCAGACAGGATACTGGGCTGGATGGACTGATGGTCTGATCCAGTCTGGCCGTTCTTACGTTCCTTCCTGCTCTCTGGGCAGGGTGCCCTGTTTCCAAGATGGGAGAGCCCAGCTGCACCCACAGTTAGTCCAAAAGCTACTGTCAGGAGTTCGATCCGATCCATAGGGACTCTGGGATCCCTTGGGAATCGGCTGCACCCTTGTCTCTGCCTGGGGAGGGAACCGCCCCGTGAGACAGGTGCCATCTATATTGATTGGGCCCTGGCAGAAGGTGCTCAGCCCCTGTGGAGATTGAGGCAGGTGCTGTAAGAACCTCTCCAACACTGACCCCAGGCAAGGCTGGCTCAGTTGCCTAAGGGCTAGCTAGGCTGAGGCTGTGTCAGGCCAGGTGCCTGTCCTCGCAGCCTGAAACCCAGACCCTGGAGGCTCAGCCAGCCTCTCCCGCTCTTTGCTTCCAGGCTCTGCCTGCCCAGGGAGTTCTTCTCTTGCTATGGAGGAGTGCAGATGGGCAGGAAGAGCAGCCTCCTTACCCCCATGCCAGCAGGGACTTGGCCCCCGCCCTGAGCTGTTCTGGAGCACACCGGACACCATCTGCCTTCTCCGCACATCTGAGCCTGGAGCAGGCCTGGCCCCCAGCTCTTCCTGGCAAACTTGCTTCTCCTCCAGCCGGGTTCCCTGAAGGCACAGCTGCCTGAACGCAGTCTGGGCGTGCAGAGCCCAGAGGGCCACAGGATGGGGTGGGCTCCATGCCATGGCTGGATCCCAGCAGGCGACGCAAGAAGAGGTGCTAGGGCTCAGCTGTTTCAGCTGCCTGTTTCTAACCACATTGGGGCGCTCAGGCAGTGTGGTGAGGGGTGCCACTAACCCATAGAGGGGAAAGTGCTGTGGCCTGCCCAGAACACAGCATGCTGGGATCCCTGGGGAGCAGCCGGGCCGCCTGACACCTTTAGCCAGGTCGAATGAGCTCCCTTCAGCCAGGACTCTGGGCTGCTCGGACACACTCAGAGGCTAGGCCTGCAGCCTGCCAGGGCGTTTGTTTGACCTAACAGAGGTGCTGGGGGAGCACCAAGCATGGCGGAGAGGTCTCCTCAGGCTGGCGGCAGGGCTAGAGCCAGGGGCTCCTATTCCCTGCTCTGCCACAGAGGACTGGGCCACCTTGGGCAAGTCCCTTTCCCTGAAAGCTGGGGCCAAGGCAACCACCTGGCCCTGCTGGGAGCCCGTCTCCTTGCAGCCACGTCCGGGCTTTCTTCCCGGGGCAACTGGCACAGCCCTCCTCAGCCCGGCCTGCATGCCTGAGGCTCCCACCTGTCGCTGCCACAGCCCAGGCTGGGCTCCTGGAGCGTGGGGCACGGCCCCGGTCCTGCCGCCTGGCCTGCAGCTGTGGCAGAGCTGGTCCTCCCGCAGCTCCAGGCGCCTCCAGGCTGTAAAGAGCCCTGTCAGTCACACAGCACTTATCAGAACCGGCCTCACCTGTTTGCCTCCCGGAGCCCAGCCCCCACGCCAGGCCTGTCGGAACTGGCATTCCCCGCCCCGCGCCGTGAGCCATGAGGCGCTGCTCCCTGCTCCACGTTGGAGCCTGCTGACGCGCTCTCACTCAGGAGGCTGCGGGAAATCTGGGAACCACCATGGGTACGTAGCCCAGGGCGCCGGGGCCGGTCCTCCCCAGGGCAGGGGTTCGTGGGAGCCGTCTGGCCAGGAGCAGAGGGCAGGAGACCTGCCTGGGGCCCTCAGAGGCAGCCCACTCGCCCCACAGACACTCGCAGCCAAACCCCAGATGCACCTTCACCCTTGCTCAGGACACACGGGCGCAAGCCAGGCTGCCCTTGAGCCCCGTGGCAGCGAATTACAGGGGTTGGGCCTGATTCCACCCCACAGCTGCCCTCCCTGTGTCTCTCTAGCGACCAGCTTTGGCTTCTGTAGGGCCCCTCTGCAGGGTGGGCTCTGGAGAGCTCTGTCCCTGCCTCATTCTGGCCCCTGCCCCAAAATGCTCAATAGCCTCCCAGCATGGGGAGTGCTGCCCCCTCCCTTTGGGGCCCAGGGCCACCTTCTTCCCCCTCCTCCTCTCTGGGGCCCCAGCGCCACCCTGCCCCTCCTCCCCTTCCTC
>JANRFK010002918.1:10492326-10508095 GCA_030068395.1 Apalone spinifera | reverse complement strand
CTGTGCTCCTGGGCTCCAGCCTGCTGTGAGACCTGTGGTGGGAAGGAGCTGGCAAGAATGGGACGGCAGGTGGGGTGCAATGCCCAGGACTTTCAAAGCCCCCTGCGGGGAGGCCTGCCCGGCAGAGGTGTGACAGGGCGGGTGGCCAATATTCTGGAGCAGCCAGGGGCAGGGGGCTCTGCCCGCCAATTCTCATGCTGGCAGCACTGAGGGGTAGTGGTGCCAGACCCGTGCGTATCATCTCTGAACAAAATAAATAAGAGACTAGTACAACTTCAAGCTACTGGCTCATCCTGGCAAGCTTGGTGAGGCTGTTCTAGTCCCCGTTAGTGTTCCTAAGTCTAATTTCCTGCACACTGTGAATTTGCTGCAGGCGTTTGGAGGCAGAACATAATGCCCACAGCTTACAATGGATATTCCTGCCAAGGAATTTCAGTTCAGCCCCCGAGTGCGTTACCAGGCAGAACCCACTGACAGAAGGCTGTAGATTTAAATACAACTGGGAGCAGTCTAAAGACAGCGCCAGCCTTTAGGCAAGAGACGGCAACAAGCTACAAACAAATCCTGCTACTTAGGCCACACTTGTGCTCACTAGAGTAACAGGGAGAACGAAAGAGCAGGTGCTGGTGACTGCACAGGCCCGGGCCCATCAGCAGGTCCCCTGACGCTGCTGCTACTTAATACAAGCCCCTGTATCCAGTGAGGAGTATTTTGATTTGGCAACCCAGAGCCCAACCTGGGTCCAGCCCAATTCCCAGCTGCGTGCCAGGGTCCAGGGACTGCTGGCATCTCACACCTGTTACTCCAGCATTTCCTAGCACCTACCCAGCCAGCTCCCCGCTATCCATGCTACTGCTTTTTTATATAGCTCCACTGAAGTCGGGTGGTTTCTTTGGTTACCACAACTAGAGAGAGAACGTTACATTAAAGCTTCTTCGCGCAAGTGCTGCGGGGCTCCAAGCTACGGCTGGGAACAGTGTGTGGTCAGGTCTAGGGAAAAGACCGCGTTTGAAAAGAAACACGGGCTTCTGGGTTAATCAGAAGCCTGGATCGGACAGCGTGGGCCATGGGATCTCTCCGGTGAGAACAGTCCTCTGGCAAGACAGGCATCCAGTTCACAAAATGAGGCTCAGAAACGATCTATCCTGTTCTCAACCCAGCCCAACGCTTATGGAATGGCATTTGGTGATGGAATCAGGGGACTCCCTGTCCACGTAAACTCCTAATGGCCAGCCCAGAGGAGCAGCACCAGACTCACGTGGCAAGATAAACTAAAGAGCACATACATTAGAGGCTTTCGCGAATCCCCTCCCTCTAAATCTACATAGATTATTCTGGGGAACTTTCACATTATAACTCATATATTATATCTGTACCACAATGAACGGTGAAAATGCCGACTCAATTAATGCAAATTTACTGCACCTTAGATAAGCTACTAAGAAAAAAAAAAACAGATTAAATCATATATTCTCAAAAAGCTAAAAGAATCCATGAAAGGTGAGAGGGGAGACAAGGCCCAGATGGGCTAAATGGGGCTCTGCAGAACCTCTGAACAAGCCTGGAAAGACTTTCAGTGCTTGCAATGGACCAAAATGGTCATTCGCATCTCAGCCTGGTTTCACTGTTCAGAAAACAGGCTTCATTTCTTAGCTGCCTAAGGTGACTTGGATGTTAACATTCCTACACAGCTTATTAGAGGCCCAAAGTGCTGTTACTAAGATGCCAGAAACCAGCCAGCGTTAGACAAAATATATTCAACCCAGGTGTTGTGTTAAAATTAGAACGAAGGTTTCATGCAGATAAGGGAAGGGAGTGGGAGGTTTCAAGAAACAGTTACTTTCAAGAAACCCAGATAAAAATGAAGCTTATTCAAACCATATGGAGCAAATGCTACCAGCCAACTCTCTGGACTGCGCACACAGCCACGGCACTTCTGCCAGCAAACCAATTTCCCCCTTAGCAACCTCTCTTCCCAGAGGCTTTGCTCGATCCACAGACCAGCACAGTTAAAAAGACAGAGGTAGATTAAAAAGTCATGATTAAAAGCAAACTAGTCATCCAGGCTTGGATTTAAAAAAAAAATAAATCAGAGATTCCAGAAGATGCCAAGAGTTTGCTGCTTCCAAAACTAGCTTTTTTCAAAAGTCTTCTCCCTCCAACAGAGCGAGCACGAGTGCGTGTCCCTTAACAGAGCTTGATGGAGCTGCTACATTTTTCTCTATCACAGGGCACAGGTATTGCTGTCGAGCTGGAGTAGGCGACGTGAAAAGGCAGACTGCAAGATGGTGCGTGTGCTGTTGGAGGCATGGCAAGCTATTTCCGAAGGTAGCGCTGGGCCAGGATGGCAGCATCCAAAGGGTTCATGGGCTGGGCATCATGCCCCAGGCGCCGCACGGGCGGGATGTTGCCAAACTGCCGCTTCTGCAGGAAGCTCTTCGCTTCATGCAGCGTGTTCTTCTCCTCGGCCAGGAGCAGCTGCTGTCTCATGTAGTTCTCAAACTCGTACTGGGAGCACTCTTCCGTCACCTTCGCCTGCAGACAAGACAAACCAAGTCAGAGCTGCCGGAGTGCCCGGCCCATGGCAAAGCACACTCGTGCACAGCCTGCTGGGGTGAGCCTCCCAGCTCTCGTCAGCCTTGGCGCACCCAATTCCTCTCTCAGATATTCCCTAGCTACCGGGAAGGCAGGGAAAGAATCCACCTCTAACCAAAGCATGCCTGGCGCTAGGCATACCATCGACTGACAGACACGCACAGGGCTCCTATGAAGTTACCACCAGGGAAGAGTAGTAATGGGCTGCTCTCATGGGCTGCCCCTTGGGCAAGAACGATGCCCCTGCCCACTCAGACTGGGCCAAGTGTGTGCATTGCAGCCCAGATCTGCCGACACTTGATTGTGGTCAAACCAATGTCTCAGCCCAGTGAGGCAAGTGGGTCAAGCAGCAGCCAGTTTCCCCCAGGCGAGGAATGCAGCCCAGGTTGGCTAGTGTGGTTTAAGGGGTGCGCTGGCACAGTGAGGTCACCAGCTATCGCTTCCCCCACAAATGTGCTGGCAAAGAGAACAGGATGTTTATTCACTCTGCGGCCTACAGAAGAGATGCCGAGGTAGCGCTGCTACCACTTCCTGGTTCTTCCCACAGCGAAGCAGCGACTCTGGAGAGCTCATTTACACAGGGAACATTCCAGTTAAATGGAAAAGCCAAGAGGCCAATCTCTCATGTACAAGCTCAGCTAGCTGGTGCTGCTGCCTGCTGCTTCCTCCACACAGCTCTGCTGCCGTTGCCCTGTGGGAAGGCACTGAACACCTAGAGGAAGGGGAGTCAATTGTTTGTTGCCAGGGTCCAGGGATAGTCAAGGGAAAGTAACAATATATAATGAGGATGATGGCAAGTAACTGCATTTCAGGATCCATTCAAAAGCATCCGGGGATCCCAATTTGACCAACTACCCTGAACTAGAGTCACTGCTACAGATAGAGACCGCCACTTTCTGCCCTGCAATTCTAGCCACACGCCCCTCCCTGTATTGTGGAGGGCAGGAGGTGCCCTGACAAGGGCTCAGTGAAGGGACAAGAGGGAGAGGGGGTGGAGAAAAAAAGGCAACTGAAGGGGAAGCGCGCTGAGGCCTGGGGGCAAAGGAGCTGGCTGTCAGAACAGCAACAAATTCTCAGCTGGGCAGCCAATTCTCTACCCACCACAACCAAATCCTTCCCATCTCAGCACCATGTGAAACAAACTCACGGCCAGGCTGAAGCCTCACCTCTTGGGGAGTTTCTGGGTTAGTCACCTGGTCATCAATATCAGGCACCACTTGCAAAGGGCCACTTAGTGAGGACATGGACTGCCTGGGGTGTGGAGAACACAGCGTATTAGCAATGTAAGGCACAAACACGCCAGAGGCACAAAAAGACAGACCTGGTACAACCCCCCTGCCACGCTGCGTCTCAGTGTGCTCACTGTGGCACTAGTTAACTAGACGTCTCTAGCGCACCGAGACGCTACTTCGCACTCTGGTTTTGCCGGTGCTCGAAGCAGGATGCAGCTCTCTTGCCACCTTGTATAGGTAGAAATCAAAATAGCCTCTGCTCCAAAAATTGCCATGCCTGACCACTGGCTCACCAGGTACCCTTCTAGCTCCAGGCTCAGGGGCACACTGAGGAGCCATACGAGTAATTCGAATGAGCCATGAGAGGGGAGGGGATGGAGGACTGCTGCAGCAGTGAGTTCCTGGTTAGGAGAGACAGGAGCTTCCTTCTGCTCAGTAAGCACACAGCTCTGGAGTCAGATTTATCCTTAAATGGCTTCCTTATCCCACCCACGACTGGGGATGTAAAATCCCATTTAAAACGTTAGCTGGTTAAACTCTACGTTTAATCAATTAACTAGCACGCCGCGGTGGAGTGAGCCTGGCCGGGCTGGAACACTGCCCCACGTGCGGCATGCTGTGGACAGGAGGCTGCTCCAGCTGGATCAGGTGCCGGTTAATAATTTAGCCTGGTAAGCATGCTGGTAAGGCAATGCTTACCGGTAACTGGTTACCCCTTTATGTCCCTACCCACGATTCAATGCTCTAGTATGAAACAGAAGCATCTACCCAGTGCCCTTTTCCACCTCTCATGCTTGGTTTTACTTTGACTTCATCTCACTACTTACAACCCGTGGGCCACCAAAGTGCAATGAGGATAGGTTACCATTTAGACAAGAGACGTGCACCTGACCCCCAGGGAGCACCAGCCCCCCTTTTCCCATAGCTCAGAGCACTCACCACGACGCTATGATGGCGCTGAGGGATTCCAGTACTTCGGAGGCCGTGAGACGTTGCTGCGGATCCAACACCAGCAGTTTCCGGATCAAACACACAGTGTTTTCAGAAACCCGCCCATCTCTGGGAGAGAAAGATACAGTCAGAACAAGACAAGGCCGTGATGGTTACATGGCCCAGGGAGTGCTGAAGGTGGGAGAAATAACCGGGGGCTGGTGTGGGGCAGGGGATGAGCGAGCAGGGCAGCGCATGCAACGCAAGGATTATGCTCTGATTCCCCAGAACTCGACGTTTACTACTGGGTTTTATTTCCTTTTATTGTATATCCATGAGTTTCCTCGATCTAGGTGGGTGCAGCCGCGCTAGGGCCTTGCTCGCATTTAGAACGAGGGGCCAGAGCACAGCTCCTGCTCCCTTGTAGACCGTTGTATGCTGGGATACGTGCGTGGAGCAGCACTGTGAGCCTCCCGACATGGTTATGCATGCATCAAGCGCTGGGTGCGCCGGGGGCTGGGTCACTCACTCGGGGATGGTGTATTCGGCAGCCTTGATTTTGCGGAAGAGCTCCTGAGGTATGCTGTCATAGAAGGGAAACTGGCCGTACAGCATAGTGAAGAGCACCACACCTAGCGCCCACATATCACTGGGTTTCCCACGATACGGCCGACCTGGGGAGAGGAAGGGACAAAGGCAGGTCACGCGATGCTGCGACCTTGGCCTCCCATTCAGACCACAGCAGCACAGGAACTGGTTCCCAACAGGTTCTTCTTTTGGTATTAGGAAAGCATGATCATTACTCTTTGAATCCTGAGCCATGTAGTGGCCTTTCAAAGGAGGCTCCATTAAGAGAGTGCCAAAGAACACGTCTTTGCCGGATACCCATTGGGGTGTAACGAGTCAAGCTGCTCTCTAGCTGAAGCTTCCCCTGGCTGGGGGGAAGAACTATTTACCGCGGGACCTTGAGATTACGTTCAATTTGCAAGTTCTCATGGCCAGACACCAGGCAGCAATTCACAGGAGCTTGGGATGTGGCCTATCCTGCTCCCTGAAGCCACAGGTTCAAATTCTGGTGATGCTCACGCAACCCTTCCTTTGTCTGGAAGCAGACAGGAGTACTCTGGGATTCTTCTAAAGCCCTATCACCTCTGCAGCCACAGAGGGATACCCTTGTCTTTTGTTCCCGACCCCACTGGCAGGAACCGATGACCAGTGTCCCCCACCCCAGGTGCTGCAAGTGTTGAGTCAAGTACCCCTGGTTTAGATTCTATTGCTTCAACTCAGGTTTATATGGTACAGAGGAACTTGACTGTTGGCAAGTGCGAAAAGATCCCTGCAGTGAGAAGCGCAGGGGACTGGGGAAACAGCCAATCTGGCTGCTATGACCATCCAGCCCGACTTCCCAGCTGTACGTGACCCACCGCCATTCACGTGGCCACGCAGACTCCCAGGCTTGCCAACTGATGCACCCAACTGAGCTGAGACAGCTCAGCCCTTCAGAGAGATCTGAAGTAGATAGTTGCTGAAGTCTGGCCCAGCTCAGAGCAGCTCTCCCCCATGCCTCGGCATCCCGGGAACCCTCCGCGGCAGCCCCCATGACGCTGTGGAATATGTTAGAGGAACTGCTGCTTCAGAATCCCAGCAGCCACGTCCTTGCCGAAGCGCAGAAGAGCTTGCACCGAAGCTGAACTTTAAGCACAGGGCTGAGGGACCAACTTCCTGTGAGTCACCAGTGAGTCACCGCTGCAGCACTTGGTACTGGCAGCAATTACTCTTTGCTGTGCACAGCTCAGGAGGCACCTTGCCTGCCGTCTTCTCCCGCAGGGACATTGTCAGCCATCTCTTCCCAGGGGAGAGCTCCTTCAAGAGCTCTAAACAATGGGTAGCCAGTGCTGCGCCGAGCTCCCACCTGCCCGAGAATATTAGAGGAGCAGACACAGAGAGGCTCCATCACAGTAAGAAACTAAACTATGATCTAGTTAGAAAGAAAAATCGGATGGCCTTGGGTATCACCTGCTGCCAGGTAGGGAGCACACCGTGTGGCTCCCGCGCTGCATTCTTACAGCAGGTTCGAGGGTTCGACCTACATCTCTGGGTGCGCAGACCTGGGCATGGAAGGGTTACACACACTCTTCCCAGTCACAGGACTGGCTCAGAAGGTGCTCACACCAGAGTAACAGAAGGTCTGCCTTCATGCTGCAGCTATGGGCTCTCCCAATCCAAGGCTCCATCTTGCAAAGGCCTTAGCCTGGGCCTGCTGTGGACCTCCCCTGCCAGCCCACCTGACGCAGTTGCCTCTGATAGAGGTAGCAGCCCAGGGGGAGGCAGCACCGCGGAGACAGTGCTGGGGGGAGTCAACTTAAGCTTAAAAGCCAGTTTCCCCAGCACTGGCTCCTGCTTCCCCCCCCCCTTGCTGCGTCTGATATGGGGTGGGAGAAGGAAGAGCAAGTCGTCGATTTGCCTACCTGATAAGCTTAGGCTTTTCTGGTAGTCGACTACTCACTTACATCCCTAGCCCAGGCTGAGGGATGTTTCCTAGCAGAACCAGCAAAAGCCAAACACACAGAAGCCAAACTCCCCCAGGACAGTGGTCAAACACCAGCTTGGGCAGGCTTGACTCTGAAGCAACATTGACCATCACAGCTCACTAAGCTCCATTCTCTCCAGGTACAAAGAGCTCAGCTGCAGCTGCACGGACTTGGGATTCAGACTTTACGCCCTGCTCTGAGGTAGGTGCCCTGAACACTTTAAAGCGGAGAGTCAGTACGAACTGGCAGTGCAGCCATTGCTTAGTCAAACAAAACCACCATCTAGTGTTGGCTACTGCGGATTCAGAGACCAGGACATTAACAGACGTTGGCAGTGTCCCTTATTCAGCACCAAGTGCCAGGGGATCTTTAATTTCCACCAGGGCACTTCCCCGGAGATTAAGCAGAAGTGAGACAGCTGCCATCAACCAGCATGGCATGGGGCGAGTACCACACTCCTAAAGCATCAGCACTGCCTAAGCCCTGGTTCTTGTATGGGATGTGCGCTCACCAACCAGCTAAACTGCACGGCTGCCTCGTGGGACGGAATTGAGAGCACAAGAGCGTGTCTATCCACGGAGCTCCCCAAGATTCTTGCCCAACCCCGTGTGTGGACATGCTGGGTTCACAGTAAGAGAGCACTGTAATTCCTGGATTAAGCTACACTGGAACAAAGTCCCTCTCCGCTCCCCTCCCCTCCCCTCCCCGCTTGGAAAATAGACTAGATCTAATATTAGGCTGTAAGAGGATCTTCCAGGCATGTTACATCTGGGAACAAGCCTAGACATGCTTCTCTTCCAGGAACAAGAGCAGCACAAATAAAACAAAGCTGACTCCCTGTGCATGGGCTGTGAACTCCCACTGAGGGAGGAAGGGGGATCACCTACCACTGAGGACATCTGGGCTGATGTAGGCAGGGCTCCCACGCTGATCCTTCAGCAGATCCTCTTCACTCACTAGGTGCTTTCCAAGGCAGAAGTTCGTTATGGTTATTCGGTGAGTCCTGGGGAGGGTTACAAGGCATTAGTGAGCAGGAGAGCCACGTCAGGAGCCAGTGTGAACAAGGGAATTAACACTATGGCAGAAACAGCTAGAATTCTTTGCAGGAAGCCTATAAAACACCAAGAAGAGGCCAGCTTTGTGCTAGCAGCCATGGTCATAAACCCAGCCCCTCATATGTGCAAGGGGTCCAGCTACATCTCTGTACTGGGCTTTAAAATCGCTACAAAAAAAAAAAATTAAAATAAAACAGCATGCCCCCTTTAAGAGTGATTGCAGGGACAGGAACAGGGGAGCGGTTAAGCACTAAGACCCAGGGGAAGCATTGCTTCCCCTAGGTCTTTTGCCCAGCAGCCATTTTGTGCCAGCAGCCTTGGGGAACCAGGTAAACATGAGGGCTGGGGTCGGGGGACCAGAGGGAAGTTCGGGGGTGAGAGGGAAGGCCGGGCACTGAGTGTTTGTAGGGTTGCCAGGTGCCCGGCATTTTCACCTCCTGGCCGGGGAAAAATTCAGAAAATACCGGACAGCTCAGGTACCGGGTATTCTGAATTTTTTTTTTTTTAAACCAGACAGGAGGCAAAAATACTGGACTACCCGGGTGAATACCGGACACCTGGCAACCCTAATGGTTAGTCAAATAAGGGGGTTTCTTTATGGATACTGGTTTCTACATAGAGAGGATAAGGAATTTATATGTATGCATTTTTTGCATTAGAAGACTCTTGTTTCTACAGGATTTCTTGATCAGATTAAAGAAATTCTTTCGGCGTAGCTCTTTATGAAATGAATTACCTCCACATTACTTGCAACAGTCACATGAACAGCCCAAGACTCTTAACATAAAACTGAAAGGACAGAGGCTAAAACCACTGTCTAGAAGACGACAATATTATGCCCTCAAAAAGCATTCCTCATGTAGTGCTGGCAGGGCTGGATTACGTAAGTCAAAATTGTCCATGAAATATAAATAATGTATTCAACAAAAGAGTCAAACAAAATCAAGTGTGGGTTGGTAATGGAGAGTTTCCCCATTATTTTAATTTAAGGAGCAAGATTTATGTTCAGGAGACTCCGATTAGATTCTATTGGAAAGAGAGATTAAAAGTGGAGTACCAAGAGAGATGCTGTGGAAGGATGGCAGATCCAACCTCTGCAAGAGGCTCAGCATTTCGATTAAGAGACCAGAAAATTCAGGATTGCTTGGCTTTCTTTAGGCACTGAAATATGATCTTATTTGTAAGTGTAGAACCAAGCAGCTGCACTGGCTACTTTCGGAGAGGCCTGAACTAGTCACCAGTGTTCATGCAAGGGATCCGTTTCCCAGGTGACAATGGCTGCGGTATTTTCATTAGCTTAGGAACGTGATGTCTGTGGTTTGCATTTTATAAAAGTGACGGGCAGCCAACAGAGAAAACCTGGGTTGCTATGACAGGCATGTCTGGCAACGAAAACATTTCTGATCAGCCCAAATCATTTTGCCTCTTTCCAGCAACCAAAAGAGTTAAGAAAGTTTATCCTGCACCTGGAGTCGTTAAACACAGGGAATGCAGCTCCTTGCACTGAAAACCACCGACTGATGCAGGTGAACCACAGAATTCAGTTGTTGACTTTTCTGTAGCTGTGAAAGTTAACTGACGAGCCCAGGGTCATCGGTTAACCGTTTACATGTGTATGCTAACACATCCCACATCTGTCTAGGCATACTGGTGAGAGCAGAAGGCTGGTATTGGGAGTTGGGCATAAGACTTTAGAGTCCCACAACTTCACTCCAGGTGCTGACCAGACACCCAAACAAGCTCATCTCCCTCTCGGATGTTGCTAACAGCCCCAGATACTGCAGGACACCACCACAGACCTACATTACAAAGGATTGGATTTGAAACCATGAGCCTAATGGTTCCTAAAAAAGGCCTTCACCCCAGAGAAGAGCAAGCAATACGACAATGCTACCAATTCAGTGGCTTGCCAGGGTCATCCTGAAAAGCCCTTGCTCTCTACTATAAAGTGGATCCTAAGGGATACATCTGAATATCTTTGTGATGGGACCGGCTGGCCAGCTCTCAGTAGTTTAAATAGGCTTTTGCAGTTCTTTTCCTAGCAGGGTATGTGCTTATTACCACTTCGCCCCCACACTTCTCGCATGCTTTCCCACCCCTCCCATTTCTATCTTTTGCCTTGTAAATTCTTCAGAGAAAGGATGGGGCCTTCCAATTTGTCCTCGCAGAAAACAGCACATGCCAGACACCAGTATACTCGATCAAAAATCAACCAACCAAAATTTATATTGATGGGAACAGGGACACTATAGCTAGCTCAAATAAGCAAACTTGATAGAAACATTATTAGATTAGTAAATATATTTGTCAGCTACTATAGCAGTAGTTTGATGATCAAAAAGACATTGTATATGTTGCTGTAGAGAGTTTGTGCTAAGAGTTTATTTAGTGTGAGGGGAGCTTAGTTACAGGAACAAGGCTGTTTTATAAAAAAGGGATAGAGAATAAGACAGAGAATATCTTATTGTCTCTGTATAAATCCATGGTATGCCCACATCTTGAATACTCCATACAGATGTGGTCGCCTCATCTCAAAAGAGATATATTGGCACTGGAAAAGGTTCAGAAAAGGGCAACAAAAATGATTAAGGGGTTGAAACGGGTCCCATATGAAGAAAGATTAAAAAGACCAGGACTTTTCAGCTTAGAAAAGGAGACTAAGGGTGGATATGATAGAGATCTATAAAATCATGACTGGTGTGGAGAAAGTGAATAAGGAAAAGTTATTTTCTTGTTCCCATAGTATAAGAACTAGGGGTCACCAAATGAAAATTAATAGGTGGCAGGTTTAAAACAAAAGGAAGTTTTTCTTCATGCAGCGCACAGTCAACCTGTGGAACTCCTTGCCAGTAGGGATGTTAAATATCGAGTGATTGACTAATTGAATAGTCGATGCAATTTGCATCGACTATTCGATTAGTGGATAGGGTGCCTCCCCCTTTGAAGTGCAGCAATAGCCCTAGGACTGTTGCTATACTTCAAAGGCGAAAGTGCTGAGTGAAGCCCAGGGTCAGCTGGGGAGTCCTCAGCTGATCCCAGGCTCCACTGGGCGCTGCCACTTTGAAACTCCACAAGGAATCTGGCGCTGGGCTCCTCGTGGCATTTCAAAGTGGAAGTGGTGTATGTAGCCTGGGGTCAGTGGAGGAGCCCTCAGCTGACCCTGGGCTCCACATGGTGCTGCTGCTTTGAAATGCAGTGAGGAGCCTGTTGACTAGTCATTCACATCCCTACTCATCAGAGGAGGTTATGAAGAGTAGGATTTTAACAGGGTTCAAAAAAAGAGCTAGATAAATTCATGGATGTTACGTTCACCAATGGCTATTAGGTAGGATGGGCAGGATTGGTGTCCCTAGCTCCTGTTTGTCTAGAAATGGGTGACAGGGAGGGATTATGTGATGATTACCTGTTGTGTTCTCTCCCTCTGGGGCATCTGGCATTGGTCATTGTTGGCAGACAGGATGCTGGACTAGATGGACCTTTGGTCTGACCCAGTATGGCCATTCTTATGATATAGAATTTGGTTCCAAATTTTAAAAAACCCCAGCATTTTTCTGCATAGGTTTCATAGATTGCTTTATCAAAGCTGTAAAATCACAGGGCAGACAAAGACCGAATAAGGGGTTCAACTGGCTCTCTCAAAGGCACTCAGGCACACTTCTTTAATAAGGGAAAGACACAACTTCTATCAGAGAATAGAGATTTAAGACTGACTTCCAGGCTACAACTTCCATTTTCAAGTGTAAACGTCTCACTTTCTATTTTAAGTCCTTAAGCAATTGTCTCTAAAGAAATGAGTCAACATTCTAATAGCAAGTAGTTACCAGGATACCATCACTACTTATATTTAAGTAGAAACTGAGAAATCCACATGGTCCATACACCACACTAGTCCCAGCCAGTTTAGAAATAGGTTACATCAAGGTGGATTTGTGCAAGTCTTGTACTGGAATTTCATTGACATCCACTGTTCTCCCAGTCTGAGAGCTACAAACATTTAAAGTATCTTATTGAGAGCCTTGAATGGAACAAGGCATTGGAGAATGCACAGTGCAAGAAAACCAGACCGCTCCAAATCACAGGCCAATGAATCAGACCAGCTGCAGGGAGAGCTGGTTAAGAATGGGCATGCTTGGCCTCAGCTCAATGTACAACAGGAGAAGAAATGTGCAATGTGAAACTGCTTGCTAAAGAACTTCCATTTAATAATCAGCTATTCAGTAACACACTGATTGCCCAGGCCCACATGGCCCCAACATGGACAACTGAGAATATGATCACACATTCCAACTCAAATCAGAGTTTTAGAAATCTGAAGGACATGATCTGTGCACCTTTGAAAATTAATTTCAAGGTGACACACAGAGATATGGACAAGCAAAACACAAAGAACATTTTGCATGTGGACATTGGAGGCAAGATAGGGACAACAGTGTAGTAAGGATACGTAAGATCAATCTACCAAAATGCTTTTAAACAGTCTTCACAAAGCTAAAGTCATGCTCAATAAGTGCCCATTTCCCTGACAAAGTTTGGATACACCTGTGCATCGGAGATGCTCTCCAGCTCCTGTGCGCTCCACAATAGAGACTATGCAGATGAACTACTATACTGTATGGCGGTGCTGCCACTAGGTAACAAATGAAGAGAAGTAGAACAAAACTGCACGGCAAGCGGAAACACACATGACACTGGCACCTGGCCAATTTTGGTGAAAGTTGTGACTGTGATTAAGCTATTTTAACACTCTCGCTAAAATCTTGAACTTTAAAGATTACTGTGAAATTCATGTCTGCTTAGTAAAGTGGGAACTCAACAACGTAGATAGCTTTGAACAGGGTTCAGAAGAGAGCTACATACATTCATGGAGGATAGGTCCGTCAATGGCTATTAGTCAGGATGGGCAGGGATGGTGTCCTTAGTCTCAGTTTGTCAGAAGCTGGGAATGAGCAACAGAGAATGGATCACTTGATGATTACCTGTTCCGTTAATTCCCTTTAGGCACCTGGCATTGGCCCATGTCAGATGACAGGATACTGGGCTGGGCTGACCTTTGGTCTAACCCAGTGCGGCTGTTCTTATGGCCACTTTACTTTAAATATGAATTTTTAAAGTTTGAATGATGAACTAATCAGTTCAACACAGTATTTTAAGTAATGGAACTCAATGTTCTAGGTGGACATGCGTGGCTTCAAATGAAAAAGACTGAGAGTGGAAAGAACATGAATGTTTCTCCAAATCAATTTATATTTTGATAGGAAAAGCCTAACACTGATGCACAAAGAGAGGTCCTAGGATTTGCTGCACAACGTGTGATTCAACTTCTCTGGGCCCAATGAGTGCACAGGAGCATGGCCAATTCTTCTTAAAGTGCAAACTTTATTTTCACTATGTTTAAAAGGGTTGAGAAGTCACCAGCTACATTTGCTTTGTAAGACAAGACTAGATTTTTGGGATAAACAAGTGAACTAAAGAAAGGCCCACAAAACTGACTGCATGCCAGAATAAAGCAACACTCAGCGTTAGATAATACAGGCAGTCCCCGACTTATGAACAGGTTACATTCCGAACACTTGGTCGTAACTCAATTTGGTTGTAAGTTGGAAATACCCTGAAATGCGCTGCCTATGCTGTTCAAAAAACTTGATGTACCTGGTTCTCAACTCGAAAATATTATAATGGGGTTAATGGAAGGTTGGTCGTAAGTATGGATGGTCGTAAGTCGGTGTGTTCGTAAGTCAGGGAGTGGCTGTACTAACATGGAGTCACTAGTTACTCAGTTAAAATCCAGTTTGGAATGAGTGTCAGAAAACATGAATTCAAAAGATTCACCAATTTTTTGCCCCGAGGGGGGGAGGGGGGGAGAAGGAAAAAGGACAGAGCAAGATTTACTTGATTACTGAGTCACTGGTGACCAGCTCTTACAGTTTAAGTTCAGAGAAATTATGGCTTTATTCCTTCCAGGCTGTTAATCCCATTCCATCAGGACTAGGAGAGAAATGTAAATGGAGGTTTGTGTCAGCACTGTTTGCTATGAATGAGTCACATTTGTTATGAGCCTTTTGGCCGATGCTATGTTTTTTCCTTTTCTAGGAACTTGGTTTGCACCTCCCGCTCTTAAAGGAAAGCGCCTGTGCCAACCTCCTTGGAACATGAGTGTTCACTTTCTGGGGAGAAGGGGAGCATACTTGAGTGTTCGGATACTTCAGTCTGGACAGACCCCTGTTTTTATTTTCCAAACACAAAGACCAGATCCTGCCCTCTCAGGCATGCATACCATCCACACTAGAGTCAGTGGCACAAGCTATGCATGCACATTAAGCACGCACAATGGCTCCGACACAGGAAATTCTGCTCTTTGACCAGAAGAGAAACTGAAAGCCTAATTGAAATAAGTTATCAGATGTAATTAACTCCCAGCTCATTTCCATAAAAAACAGGGCTCCAGTCTGCCTTTACACCCAGCCAATCCCACTGTCTTCAATGAGACTGCTCCGGTACAACTAAGGACAGAATCAAGACCCAAAATTTAAGCCAGTTGTGAAAAAAGCAGTAGCAAAATAAGACTGAAGCTGGAAAGGGCATCAGCAAGACAAGAGAATGGAAGCAGATCTTGTTACACAGCACCAGCAGAGGAGCACCCATCCTGAAGGGAAAGATGAGAAAGAGCAAGAGGTGCCTGGTGCCAAATACAACTTGGGGAGAGACAGAAGGGTCAGAACTGGATGAACACAGATTTTCAAAGGACAACTGCCTAATACAGAGGGTGGTGGTGGTCAGAAGTGTGACCATGTCAATATGGGTCAATTTATAGCATGTCTTGCTCCTGTGTGTCTTGGATCTGACTTCACTTTATTGACCATGCTTTTACTTGCATTAGCCTTGCAGAACCAACAAGGGTTCTTTTCTGCCTTGTGCACCCAAACTGCCAGATAAACTCTAAGTACAGAAGCTGTATTAACTAGTGATGAGGTAACGAGGCAATAAAGGTGGATTTTCATACGGAAGTATAATTTTGTGCAGGTTACCAAAAAGTCATCTGATCTGTCAACTGAGTAAATGTTTGCCCTAAAAGTTGGACAATGAAAATCTGCAAAGTAAAAGTAAAACTGACTGCAAATTTTAACTGCTCTTTAAAGAAATCTTGCATTAATGCAATGCTTTTTATATCCTGCTGTAGCCTAGACCTGCACTAACCTATAATTATGAGCAGATCTATATGAGTGGATGATACAAAGCTAGTTTGATCTGAGCTGTATACAACATACTCAACTGAGGTACAATTGAGCACCCAGACATTCCAACCCCCATAAAAACTGGCACTTTTGACTTGTTACCATCATAGCTTTTCTATGCTAACTTGCATTTTGTCTTTACTAGTAAACCCCCAGAAAGATCGACAATTACTAGCTAACAGGTAGAGCCAGCA
>JANRFK010002918.1:10468005-10483854 GCA_030068395.1 Apalone spinifera | reverse complement strand
GCAGCTAGGGCAAGGGAAAATTGGGAGACATGGAAGCAGAGGGAAAAGGGACAGGTTGATAAGATATTTATTAATAACTTGGGTGCCACAGTGGCACACATCCAAACAAGCGCACATGAACTCAATACTGGTGCACAAGACAAAATTCACTCCGCTCATGGGAGGAAAATCTTAGAGGGAACACTTCCCCCCAGTCTCTCCCCGAGCTAATGCAATGCAAATTGGGTTAATGCAATTGCAGGATAGTTGCGTGAGGGTTCCGGAGGGGGGACGGGGCAAACAAATCCCTATTGGTAGGCGGACGGTGGGAGGAGTTCTTAGAGGGGTCACACAACACCCTTTACTTCTGGTCATGTGTCCCTCTTGACCCTGGGAGTACTATCTCTAGGGGTGCGACTCTTGTGGCAGGAGCATGGTTAATGGGTGTCAGGGAGCATGGTTAACAGGGTCGGGGGCATGGCTAACATGTCCCTTATTTTGGTTCAGAAATATGGTCACCATACACATATATGTTACGATCACCCTCAACTTTACAGTTGCAAGAACTCCAGGGGTTACTGCTTTGTCAACATCAGATGAAGTGGATTTTGGCAGACACAAGAACCTAGATTACAATTCCGCTTTGTCTCATTTGATTGACTGACTATTTTCCTTAAGCTTTGCAACCATTAACTTTCTACCTCATACAGCACAGGGGATGAAAAAACCCTCTTTGCTTACCTAGGATGAAAGGGCCTGCTCTTTTGGCATTATTTCCAGAAATCCCTGTACAAAGTGCCTTGGCCTTAGCAGATGTCTCCCCAGCTCCTCTGTCTGAGGCTCGCCGCTTCATCCTCAGCTCTTGAAAGACAGGGAGGATTACACATCAGTGAGTAACTAAGCTCTTCTTCTTATGCTAAATCCTACCTTGTGCTGCAAACCTTTTACTTGATGATGCATGGCACCTCCTCCACCTATTTGTATAGCAGAAGGCAGTTTCTGCTAACAAAAAACAGTGGCTTGCTTACTAGTGGATTACATTGGGAGCTACTGGCTTCATGCATTTCAGGAAGGTACGAGAAAAACAAGGCAGCTTCATAATAGTGTAACGTTCCTAGATGATCAGTTATCTGACCCATGTAGTGGGGTGCGGGGGGGAGGGGGGAGGAGAACTAGGGGAGAGAAATACAAATAATTAAGACTTGTTCTATGACAGGATGAAGTACATGAATGAACACATTCTAAAAAGCTTCAGAACAAACTGCCTCTGTTCCTCCCCAAACCCCGGAAAACAATCCATGAGACCCTAGGATTTTATTCACACACTTATGCTTTAATTATGATGGCCAGCGATTGAGAAGCACAAGAGACTTTACAGTTCTTAGCACTCAGAGGAATTAAACTGATCATATGGCTGAACTGATACATTTCAGCTTTCCTTGGGACAGAGGATTGGGGAGAGAGTGCGGATGAAAGATCCACAAATCTCTGTTAGCTAACTCATCCTTAATTTACAATTTATTTGTAAATATGAGAGAGAGAGAGAGAGAGAGAGAGAGAGAGAGAGATTATATATAAACTAAAATTCCCCCCTTTGTCCCTGTTCACCCTATGGCCTAATCAAAGGGCACTCAAACTTCATTGCACAGTGAGCCCCTCCTGACACCACAAATTACCACATCACCTTAGAGGAGCGGGGACCAAATCCTGAGCCTGCTTGAGCCCTGGCTGGAAGTATGAGGGGTCCAAGCACATGTAAATCAGCCCTGATGAGCCCATTAAACTGAGCTTGCCACCCACTTGGGAGTCCCAACTCACAGTTTGAGAATCGCTGGCCTAATCTATACCCTTTAATCCTTTCATGATGTTCATCCAGATGCACTGAGTAAAATGCAGGCATTTTCAGTCATTGGTGTAAAACCACTGTCTCGCTTGCATTTCCCTGGTAAGAAACACACCACCCTTCTCCCCAGATCTCAAAAGATATTTGGCAGTGGACAAATTCCTCATGAAAATCCTTGATGTGAGCTCCCCCACCCAACTGCTATGCAGGAAAACACTTGTCCATGACAGGAATGTCTTGCATGCATCCAAATGTGCAGCTAACAGTCTGTCTATGTACAATGATATCTGAATGGATCACACTATACTTCCCTGGACTAGGCTCTCAGGTGTGTTATCGTTTCCTTATTCATTTATTACAGAGATATTCTGGACTATGAAACTATTGTCACTGTTATGTTCTGCACTCAGTGGTAATGTTCCCTCTAATCATTTCCATTTACGTGCAGATTTTTTCCATTCATGTGTGGAATAAATTTTGTTATGTGCACCAAGGCATGTATAAATATGCACCATCAGAAGAAACGCAACCCGAGCTGTGGGCGCACTGCTAATCAGCTGGGGCTGGGCATTGGAATCTTTCCTGAGTGGCTGCACAAGCGCACAGCTTTCAGTGGTCACTGGACCGAGCACCAATCTCCAGAGTTCCTCTTCCCACCCACATCTCCTTGGCTGAGGAGCTATTTTAAAGAAAATCCCCCAACTCCAAACTGGTCAACTGTAGTCATACTAATATTTTTAAAGCAGTTCAAAAAAAGGAAGGACACGCACACACACACACAACCCACCACAAAACACACAAAAACAAAAAACAACCCAACAAAAAAGCATGGCCTCGAGAAGTCCCTATCTCCCCTAGCCAAAACAAATTCCCTTGCAAAGATTCAATGACTTTTGGGCAGGGAAAGGGTGCTTTCAGTACTTGTTTAACAACTCTCTCTCATCTTTTAAAACAGACAGACATTCTCCCCAATATCCAGCCCCAACTGGTTAGAGTGGGAAGTTCACACCTCTGAGGGCATGAACTTTTCACTGACTCAACATCACACCACTGCATCAATTTATACAAAAGCACCTACCGCTGTGCCCAGCAGAACAAGTAGTTTTATAAGAGGAAGTGGAATGAGTCTATGAAATCAATCTGCAGGTTTAGATTCATTCACACACACACAAAATATATGTCGATTGCCCCATTACGGACACACACACAATTTTATATATAGTTTTCCCTTCAAATTAAGTATTAACTGAAATGAATAGAATTAAGTTATTGTGCCTGTGCATTTTAGTGGTTAAGGTCTGGTTCTTAATCCTGTTCAAGCTGTATCACTGACTTATTGACTTCCACCAAGTTGATGGAAATATGCACAAACAAAATGTCACTGAAGAAAGCCTCAACGAATACATATGCTGCAGCAACTGGTGCTGTTGAGTGTGTATTCATTAGGTCTCAGTGGTACACGACATTATTGTAAACAAAGCAATCTGAGGACTCACGTTGTAGTTCAGCATCAACCATATCTTGATTCTTCTTCCAAACTAGGTTTTCCAATGCCTCAGGAGACAATAGGCATCACCCTGGAGAAGGCTGGATAGTCGAAAGGTCAGGGACTCTGTAAATGTAAAAGGAGATGATCCAAAAACCATAGTGTCAGGTGTATGTGTGATTACTACAACGTGGTAGGTACAAAAAAACTTCTGTAATTTGCAACATCTGTGTTTTGTCTGTCTTAGAATAGCCTCCAGATCCTCCTCTAAGCTTCTGCTTGTGGACAAGAGCTAGAAGGACAACTGAAGCTCTGATACTCGAGAGTTACCTGTGTGCATGGCACTGTACAAACAGAAGACAAGTACTTGCCTCAAGGATCTTTTTAATGATATTTTGTGGTGAAAATTGGAACATTTACAACTCAGTAAAATCTATCATAATTTTATGTAGAATAAACCTTCCTAGATGGTTTTTTAAAGGATGCCTGACTTGGGCTTTTACCTAAATAAAAATTAATAAGACTTCATGGACGTAAAGAAAGGAATTCATCACTGGCAACTAATTTTTGTATTGCTATGAAAGGGTTAATATGCACAGTCTGCAGAAACTGAAATGCAAAGGACAAAGTTTGATACACTAAGATCTTATTGAATCCTGAATGCACAAGGACTTTTCTTTGAAAGGGCAAAGCAAATCAGTGACAAAAATAATTTCACTAAAATTAAATATTGCTTACAGTTAATCTGGTCACACCTCAAAGTCATGCTCAAATAAGGATTGCAATTAGGGTTTAGTCAGGCAGTTAGTGTATTAAAAACAATCATTACAAATATTTGAGGTTTAAATATTGTATAATACAATTTGTACTGTTTTACTAAGCTCCAAAAGTATTTTAATAATAAACTGCAGTTGAACCTAAATGAATGCGTATGCAACCATATTTGAGACAACAATAGTCAAATCTCCTTTGAGGTCAGATAAGATGCAATGTTACAATACACTCTGTTACTAGGACTTGTTTAAAAGGCTATATAGCACTGTACTTCATTATCTTTCATTTTTAATATTTTCTTACAATACCAACGGACTTAGCACTAGGAGCCAAGCCTCCAAAGAACATTTGTTTAAGGCTTGTCTATACTTAATTTAGGCTGACCTAGTTAGGTCATGCAGGGGTATGGAAAATTTACATCCCCGAGAGTGGTAGTTCAACTGATCTAATTCCAGTGCATAGGTACCATCAGAGGTCAATGGAAGAATTCTTCCTTCAATTTTGCTGCTACCTCTCAGGGAGATGAGGGTGGCAAATTTATTACAGTGATGGAAAAACCCCTTCCCTTGCTGAAGCATCTACACTACTGCAGCATATCTGCAGACATAGCCTAAGTTGCACAGATCACTGACAGATGGGCTGTAACAGTGCAAAGGAGGCAAACTTATAAACACGTCCTAGACAGCATTTTCACTATGAGTTTAGCACAAAGAGTGTGCGTTCTCATTCCTGCCCTGTTAAAGGGACACTGACTTAAATATCAAACTCATGTCAGAAAACTTACCAACTATTGTTATAAGCAAAGTCTGAAATGCCTAGGAGTGAAAAATTTTAATGTGCACATCTGACAGCACTTGCTGTCTAGCCTGTTTCACTGCTTCTCCCACTATAGGGCATTTCTCCTGTTTAGTTTGGGCTCCCACACAGCAACAAGAAAGAAAATAATTTAAAATAGGAAAATGCCATTGTAAAGCCACAAAAATGGACAGGGGGACTCAGCTGCAAGGACAGCACCTGAAATTACTTATAGTTTTGAATGTTTTGAAACAGAGGTTTTCATGTTGAAGCTCCTTTAAGCAAGGCAACATGAATTAAACCCAAGATAGAGTCCCAGAAGCAAAGGGAAGAAAGTCAAAGGCAGCTGCTCTCAAACACCAGGAAGTTTGTTCCCTTTTCTGCCTTTACGGACATTGCGTAACCCAGATTAAACCAAGGAAAGTGGTCAAAAGGCCACAGGATTTACTGTGCAACTTCTCTCAATAACTGGGGAATTCCAATGGCGACACAGGTTTATTTCACCTACAATAGCATTATTACTTTGAAAAACAGGCTCTGGGAGGTGAATCTATTTTGAGGCCTTTTAAACAGACAAGCAGCAGTGCTGTTTTTAGTTGAAACTGTCCTATACACCACAGAATGCATCATCTTCGCAGCCCTGGGAAACTGCAATGCAGGAGATGCCCCTCCCTCTATCAAGCCAGCAGGTGCACAGAATATGCAGATCTGCTAATGCTTCTATTGTTTTGTCCTAGCCAGAGCACTGCTATTATAAAGCTCATTTTGAGGGTGGGGGGGAGGGAAAGCTCCCCATGGGAAGATCACATATAAAATATTTGATACTGGGTTCTTCGATCTAGCAGACACAGACGTGACAATCTCACGCTAGACGTTGAAGAAAGAGAAATTCAACATGGAAATAAGATAGAATAATAAAATCCTAGAACTGGAAAGGACCTCGAGAAATCATGAAGTCCAGTCCCTTGCCCTCATGGCAGGACCAAGCACCATCTAGATCATCCCTGACAGACATCTATCCAACCTGCTCTTAAATATATCCGGTGATGGAGATTCCACAACCTCCCTAGGCAATTTAATTCCAGTGTTTAACCACCCTGAAAGTTAGGAAGTTTTTCCTAATGTCCAAACTAATCCTTCCATTGCTTCTTGTCCTATAATCAGAAGCCAAGGAGAACAATTTTTCTCCCTCCTCCTCGTAGCACCCTTTTAGATACTTGAAAACTGCTCTCATATCCCCCTCTGTCTTTTCTTTTTTAAACTAAACAAATCCAATTCTTTCAGTCTTCCCTCATAGCTCATGTACTTCTTTCAGAGAGTGTGGAACAATTTACCGATGGTCACGATGGAGTCTTCATCACTAGCAATTTTAAAATAGAGATTGGAAGTTTTTCCTAAAAGAGCCACTCTGACAATGAATTTGGGAAGATCTCTGGCCTGTATCATACAGGAGTTCAGATTACTTCACAATAGTTTCTTCTGGCCTTGGAGACTATGAATCCAACTGAAACCTGGTCTACAGGCTGCCAGCTCAGATGCCAACTACAGATGGGACCTCCCTGGTCCAGCACCCTTGTGACCTGAGCAGTCCTGAACCACGGAGTTTGCCGGACCAGGGGAGGTTAAGACTCCCATTCTGGCTGTTGGCCCTGCTCCCGCCATAGGCCTGCTGCTCCCATCCCTGCCGGGGCTGCGCTCTTCATCACGCCAGCCCTGCTAGCTCCGGGGCTGCATTCCCTACCTCAGCCCAGCCCCTGAATCTGGCCAGCAGGGGCTCTCTGGTCCTACAATATCTGTGGCCTGTTGCCAGTCCAGAGAGTCATGGATTTTAGAGCTTCAACCTGTATTTAGTTATATTCTAAAAAAATCTAAGTGTTCAGTCATACTTAAAGGGACACCATCAAAACCAGTAGTCATCATTAGATCCAGCCACTGTGTCTGGAAGCATGGATGCTAACCCTGCACTTTGCCTGTATGCTCCATTTTTGCGAGCATGGAGGGCAATGAAAGAGATGAGAACCTGGTTCTGCAAGCATTGCAGAAAGCTAGGTAATTTGCAGTCCCCTACACTTCCCAAAGGCCCTCACAGGACCCCCAGCCTCCCTTTAAACAATCATAGCTTCCTCCCAGACTAAGCAGGTTGGTAGGCACCAGTGGATCCCATCAACACTACCCCTACATCCGCTGTAGGGAGTGCCAGAGAGAAACAGGAAGTGTCATAGTTCCTGCAAAGGCCAAGTTCAAGTCCCAAACTCCAATTTCTGTTTGGTAAAATGTTTTACCACCACTGATCTGCCAAAGCAGCAGGAGGCTTTCCCTTCCTCCTGTTTGCTCACAAGAAGAAGAGACAGGAATTTGAGGAGTACTGCATCATGCAAGGATTTCCTGCCTGGACAGGAACCAAAGAGCTTATGAATAGTAATAATCAGAGCCCCGTATATAATGCAAACATGCAAATTGCAGCATAATTGTTAATTTTAAGACTGCTACACAATCATGCTCTAAAATCTACAACTTGCTTCAAAAGAAAATCGAAGTCTTTAGCCCTATGGTGAAGCAACAATCACACATGAACTGCAATGACGACTGTACTCAGCATCAAATAGTGCTATATAGCTGGGTTTCATTCCTACTCGAGCCTGAAGAGATCCATTTTAATGGTACAGGATTCGATTCTGGTTTACTAAACCGAGAGCCAAAATGAAACATGAACACCTCAGAAGTCTGCAAAGGCTGCCTGGAAATATTTTGTTCTAAGGCTCTCCCTTGCCCCATAAAAGAATGGAGACCAGCAAGTCACCATTCTAGGAAACCGCTGCATGGTCATAGCTTCTAAATGCCTGAAGGCAGCTGACAAAAGCAGAAAAGATCAAAGGAGACCTGCCTTTGCAACCTAACACCTATCAAAAGCTGCACAGGCAGTTTTTGAAAGAGTCCTCAAGCTTTACTTGCAGCAAAGAGCAGCCTTCAGAAGCCAGGATACTTCCAGAAACAGTTCTAACACTGAACGAGTGAGTATTCTCACACTTGCATGGTTTTGCTTTGCTGAAGTGATCACTGAAATCCCTGAAACTTTTGTATTGTTTCTAAGATGGAAACACTGCAGGCAAAACAAGATAGGCAGAGTTACTAGTGCAGTTCCCAGACTGCTAATTGAAACATGCACACAGGACAAATGAATCATTTCCCCCCGGAGACTCCCAGTGGCTATAATTTGTCATCGAACCTGAAGCGTCAGCTAAAGGAATAGAAAGGAAGAGATGGCAATGGAAACAGCAAAAATAATTTGCTCAACATCACTGCTCTGGCTGCTATGCAGTTAGTAGAGGTTCACAGCTTTCCTCCCCATATACATGGATTATTAAACTCTTCCTCTTTTGCTACAAGGGACCCACCATCTAGGCACAGAACACTGGACAGAGACCCTTCCCAGTAAGGTTGTTAAATTTAGATTAATCAACTAATCGAACAGTCGATGTAATATGCATGGATTAGTCAATAAGGACATCTCCACCTTTGAAATGTAGCAAGAGCCTCGCTGGCTCTTGCTACATCTCAAAGGCAGAAGTGCTGCAGGGAGCAGGGCCAGCCAAGGACTCAAGCAGTCCCCTGCTGGCCCTGCACTCCCTGCTTTTGAAACTACAAGGGTCCCTTTCCTCCTCTACCCTCCCGGCTCTTGTACATTTCAAAAGCAGGGAGCATAGGGGCCAGCAGGAGGCTGTTTGAGTCGCCAGCTCCCCCTAGGGTCTTCCCGGCGCTTCTGCTTTTGAAATATAGCAGGGCTCTTGCTATATTTCAAAGGCAGAAGTGCTGCAAGTTCTCCACTGTGACCCTGCTCCTTCTCCCCACAGAGATGGTGCTGGGGGAATCTGGCTTTTAAGCCGGCTTCCCTCACCACCAGGCCCTGCTCCCCCACCTTGCTGCCTCTCACTGATAGCATTTGCTTATCAGATAATCGACTAGTCGCTTACATCCCTAGTTCCCAGTGGAGCTGGTCAGGCTATCATGACTGGCGTTTCTGTAGCTATAAAACCATGCTTCTCCCTGCAGACTCCAGTCTGCTTTCTAAAACAAACACTAGAACTGCATTACAGGTTGAACCTCTTTAGTCCAGAAACTTCCATCATCTGGAATGATTTTAGTTAGCTGGATGTCCACTTATGGGTGGGGCCAAGTGTCCTACAGTCCCGTAAAGTTTGTTTACAGCCACCAATCCTGGCTCTCAGTGTTCTGTGCCATTATTTAGCTCTAGTTTACCCCCAAATATCCACTAATAGCCCAGTAAACAGTGGAAGTGTTGGCAATGTTGCTAGATAATATTGACCTTCCATGGTCCAGAAAACTGTCTGGTTCAGAATAGGTCAGGTCCCGAGGGTGCCCGACTATAGAGGTTCAACATGTACGGGTTTTGCTTTCTTTGTACCAAGGGAGAGAACAAAGGCCCTCAGACTTGTTTACTGATAGGAAGGGGAAGCCACATTAGCAGCTCCTCGCAGATCTCAGCAGCTTTAGAAGTGAACTGCACAAGACCCAGTCATTTGCAATGCATCTTACATCTTAACTTGCTGGCTTCTCCGGGCAGCTCTTTGGGCATATACATGTGCAGCAATGTATATACTCAGGCTCTCTTGAGAAGACGACCAAAACCAACTGGCTATTTCCAACACAAGTTAAAAGAGTTAACACAAAGATTTCTGTGCAGTTTGACTATCAGGCACCGGATCAGATCCGTCTCAGGTTTTAGCTTTTACTGAAATTTAAACAGCAAAAGATGACATGTTAGTCAACAAAGCAGGACAAAATATACCAGTTTGCCTCTAAACCTTTACCAGATAAAATTCATTACCACTTAACCAAAGTTGTCAGATATCTTTTAAATTTGGTGTGCACATGAGAAGTTACAATGTACATGACCTTCAATCCAAATGAATAATTAAAGCATTTCTGAAGTTTAACAGTAAATCCTCAAGTAGGACTTGGCTTATAATTGGGAGATGTATAACGGGTTAAGATTATGGTGAAAAATGATGTTTCCAGAAAAGCATTTTCATGTGTCTTCATGAGATACTTTCCACTTGAAAAGAACTGTAGAACATCTGAGATCAAGCTTCCTAACTCTTCTTCATGTAGGACTCAGTTATCTAAACAACCTCCTAGAAGTCTGGTTGTTCAAAATTGACCGGACCTGAGATAAGCAAGAGGCCCTGGCTTTTGGATTAAGGGAAGCTTCATAGGACAGACTCAAAAATGAATGAAGCATAATAAAAAGCAAGGAGGTTAGGACTTGACATGGGGATGCCAGAGATCAGTGCAGCAGCTTACTTTACAAATCAGGACTTTTCCTTTCTCCCCTGACCATGGCTGCCTCCAAAGAGTGAATGCATATATCAGCTCCACTATTCTTTGGGTGTAAAGCAAGGTTCTTCAATGGAGACAATCCCCTTCACTAGACAGCAAAGGAGAGAGCTTTCTAAAAAGAGAAACTACAAATCAAGTTCTCTCCTCTGCCTTACGGAGATGTCAGTTGTTTGGGGGTGATTCAAGTTGATACCAACACTCATTTTTAGTCAACTGCAATACTAATAAACCTTTGGAAATTTAACAATTCTGTACAGAAAATGAAATGACATGAAATGAAAACCCATCGCTACAGATTCAAAGAGCCCAGTCTAAGATTGAGTTCAGTTATTCAGAAGTTCCACTGACACACACAAAGAACCTGTGTATTGATTTGAAAGCCCTTCTGGAGGAACAAAGGCTTCTATAGAAACATGGTTTGTGGAGGGAGTCTAGACTCAGGAAGTTTTGCCTAATGCCCTTGGAAATCCGCAAGCTGATTTTGGCTCCTCCCCTAACTGAACGATTAAAAGAAAACTTTAGTTTAGAACTGAAAAGTAAAACAGTTCTGATCAGTTCTGATTTAAAGCCTACAGAAGAATGTGAAACAGAAGAAAATGGTAAGGAGTATCAGCAGCAGGGAAACATTTTCTTATTGGGTATAAGGTTAGAGACTGCTTAACCTTTTAGTACTAAACTTATTTTAGTATCCAAGTTTCCAATCCATTCAAAACAAAAACAAAACAAAACAAAACATGCTTACAGCCAATGGCCTATAAGCTAAATGCAAAACCTATCAGGATGTGGTACAATGTGGAGGGATCACTTAAAAATGAAATGCTGCTGCATCCTGCAGATTCCTGGAAAGGAAAGCCACTGCTGTTTGCATAGGAACTCCATGCCCACCGCATCCCTAATTTAGTGGCTGGAATTCAGACAGAACTTGCATAAAACTATTTAGGTATATGTTAAAAAAATATATATACCCATCACATAAAATGTTTATTACACTGGATTTTCTTTTACACAAGTTACTCTGTGCATTTAGCATGCCACAAATTAGTTGCAGGAAAGCTTCCTTTGCATGCACAGAATATTATTATGTGACTCACGCACATACTGATAGTTTTATTCTTTGCAGTGAGGCGCTGTTGCTGTTTTTAATAGGCGATACAATATAACCTCTCACCCTGACTGGTCAGAAAGAAAACACTCAAAAGGCTGCATTTTAGACTGCCTGCATGTTCCTTTTCCTCATGTGGTATTACGAGACTAATGCAAAGTAGGGATGTTAAAATGCATTTATTTTTGTAAATATGTAACTGTTCACACATGCAGAGGGAGGGTGGAGTTAGGAGAAAGCCAGCTCCCCAGTGAGCACTGGCTCCTGCCTCTGCCCCCTTCCCCTCCCCTCCCATTGCCTCTGTGGAAGGCAGCTGGGCAGAGGGGAGTTGGCTCAGCAGGAGCTGGTACACGCAGGGACCATTTCCCCTCCCCCTTCCTCTGCTGCTTCTGGTACAGTGTGATATAGTATTTAGAAAGCCCAGAGCATTCCCGAGTCACCTCTGCCAACACAGATAGCACAAGACTTAGACTAAAAGCAAAGCGCAGTGCAGCTGAAATCAATAGGATCATCCTTAATCAAACAGCAGCTAATAACCTATAAGGCTTTCCTTTGTGTGGTCTTTGAAAGGAGATGATACCATAACATCTTAAGGATAAAAAGCAGCTGAAGTTTACAGCGCTTTGAAGCAAATATGATTATGTGACCAAATCATTAGTGAGGATGCCACAGAGAAACAATGAAAGGATGTAGTGTTAACACTACAAAATGAGGGAAATACTTCCTGCATCCTAATGACTGCCAGTGCTCAGGGACTGTTGACGAAACAGGAATTAATATAGGCTCTTCTTCAAAAGAAGAATGTGCTAGAAGCGGCCCCTAGTCCTCTTTACGCAGATACACAAGTCTGGGCTTCCTGACCCCACCCAAAGACCACTGATTTCTCAGATCAAATAGCTACTGGACTAGTTTTTATAATTAGCCATAGGAGAAAGAATCCCTCTGTTCTTTGCGCCCATTATACTTGATTTTGCTGTTTTCCAATGGTGGATGAAACCTTCCTCCCATTATTTAACATTATTTGTTACTTTCATTGGCAAGATGGGTTTCAGAGAGGTAGCTGTGTTAATCTGTTTCAGCAAAAACAAGGAGTCTGAAGGCACCTTAAAGGCTAACACGTTTAATTATGACACAAACTTTCATGAGTTGCAACTCACTTCATCAGATGCACAAAGTGAAAGAAAAAGAAACAGATGGTAGGAAGACAGAGATGGGAGTGTTACGTAGAGCTAACTCAAACACAGGTGGATATGGCCGACTAAGTCAGTGATTTTCAAACATTTTTTCTCATGACCCACTTGAAGAAAATTGTTGATGACCATGACCCAACATGCATCTTTTGACTAGAGTGCAGGCTCCAGGGTAGGGCAGAGAATGAGGGATATTGGGTTCAGGAGGGGGCTCAGGGCTGGGGTAGGGGCACTAGGTTGAGCATGGGCTTACTTCCAGTGACTCTCACTCAGCAGAACAGTGGAGATTCTAAGGCTGGCTTCCTTCCTGTTTGGCACCTCACACCATGCAGCCAGTAGTAGTCAATGGGGGTGTGAAGCTGGTGCTCAGGAGGAGTGCAGTGTGTGGAGCCCCATGGCAACCCACCCAGGAGCTGGACCTGCTGTTGACCATTTCTGGGGTACAATGTGGTCTGTGGACCCCCATTAGTCACTTGATCACCCTACAGCAAAACAACCCAGTGCCTGGCATTCCACGACCCAGTACCGGGTTGCGACCCATACTTTGAAAACCACTGCACTAAGTGATGGTCACAAACACCACCCTATATCAGAAACCTACTGACCACTATACTTACCTACACACCTCCAGCTTTTCATTACACAATCCAATTAACTGTCTACAGCCAAGCCCTAAAATACATTTCCTCCAATCCCTCAGACAGAGACAAATACCTACAGAATATCTGTCAAGTTTTCTTAAAACTATAATACCCACCTGGGAAAGTGAAGAAACAGAGTGACAGAACTAGGCGGGTATCCAGATATCACCTACTACAGGACAGGGGCAACAAAGAAAGCAAGAAAATGCTAGTGGCCATGATCTATAGCCTCCAGCTAAAACCTCTTCAACACATCATGAAGAATCTGCAGCCTATCCCAGATGACGTTCCCTTGCTCTCACAGACCTTGGGAGGCAGGCCAGTCCTTGCTTACAGACAGCCCCCAATCTGAAACAAATACTCAAAAACCACACACCCCACAACAGAAACACTGACCCAGAAACCAATCCCGGTTGCCAACTCCATCCACACATCTACTATAGCGCTAGTATACATCTACTAGGCCGCACATCATAAGACTTGACCACATTAGCCATACTATCAAAGGCTCGTTCACCTAATTATCTACTAATGTGATATATGCCCTCATGTGTCAGCAATGCCCCTCTGCCACATATAGTAGATAAACCGGACTGTCTCTGAGCAACAGAATAAATGGATGCAAGTCAGATATCATGAATGGTAACATACAGAAACCAGTGGGATAACACTTGAACCTCCCTGGGCACATAACAGACTTGAAAGTTGCCATTCTCTAGTTTAAAAAAAAAAAGTCAAGACCAGACTAGGGATGTAAAAACCCAGTTAATCAGTTGACCTAACGCTTAACTAGTTAACTGACTAAAGCAGAAGCCTGGCTGGAGCCGCCCCCAGTCCCACACTAGGGTTGGGGCTGCTGCTGCTGCTGGCTACCAGCCCCCACCAGAGCAGCCCCTGCCTGTGGGGCACCCAGACCTGCTATGGACAGGCTCCTGTCCGCAGCGGGTCCCCTGCAGGGCTGGAGCAGTTCCCTGCGTGCAACAGGCGGGGAGTTGCTCCAGCTCCCACCAGTTACTGGTTAACCAGAACTGATAATCATTACCCGTTTAGGGGTATGCTTACCCATTAACCTTTTACATTCCTAGAACAAACGGTAACAAACTGGGGAGCTAGAATTCATATGCAAATTTGACACCATTAGAATGGGTCTGAATAGAGACTGGGAAAGGCTCATTACAGTAATTTTCTCCTTTGGATACTCTCACTAGGGATGTCAACATGCAGTCGAATACACGATTAACTGATAAGATTAACCAATAATCCCAGGCTTATCAGCTACATGCATCCTCCCCCTTGCTGCCTCTGGCAGAGAGGTAGTAGCACAAGGAGTTAAGGGGGCAGGCAGGAGCCAGTACACATGGGAAGCCAGCTTTCAAGCCAGCTCCGTGCAGGTATGGGCTCCTGAGGAGCTGCTTTCCTGCCCCTGCACTGCTGCCTGTAACAGAGTAGCATCAGCATAGAGTGACAGGGAGCTCCCAGGGAGCAGGGCTGGGAATCCACTTGCTGCTGGCCCCACCCCACACAAGGACTACTGAATAGCTGGGGGAACTGTTAAAATTTAAGGCAGTTAATGACCATTCAATTAATTACTGTAACATCCCTCTCACCTTCTTATCACTGTTGAAAGTGGGCCACATCAACCTGGATTGAATTAGCTCTTGACATAACACTCCCATCTCTGCATCCCTACCACCTGTTTCTTTTTCCTTTCACTTCATGCATCTGACGAAGTTGCAAGTCACAAAAGCTTATAATAAAATTGTTGGCCTTTAAGCTGCCATCTGACACCTTGTTGTCTTGGCAAGACCATCTCAGATGCACTGAAGCAGGGCAGGATCAAACTTTATTACCAACTAGCTACCTTTATTATTTTTCCAGGAAAAAACATTTTCCAACTGGAGAGTTCTAACAGGAACACATGCTCAAGGACTTAGTCAAATAACTCAATAAAAATTACAGTTTTTGCGCAACATCTGCGAGAGCAAGTCCCACAGCAAGACCTCAGCAGAGTTATGGCTCCTACTACTGAGCGCAGCCTATCACGAGCCAGTGATGTAACTGTCAGTGACTAGTTGGAAGGGAAGGGGCTCGGCAACAGAGAGCCAGAAGACCCATATTCTATGTCATGGTCTATGAAGAATGAGAGAGAAAAGACATTCAAACTGAACTGCGGTAATTTTAAATCTTTATACATTGATGAGGCTGACAAATGTCTCCCCAATTAAAGGACCATTTAGACTAGTTTGAGCCAGTCCATTTTCACCACCCTATCTTGAACAAAACACAAAAGAACCATGCAGCATCTGGCATGTCAGACACCTGACAGAATAGAGACTGTTTTCTGAGAAAAAGCCCACCAGATGCTGGCAGATAGAGATTATGTTATAGTGAAAAGCCACTCAACATAAGTTTCATTCAGATAAAGAATTGGGCATGTTGCATATCTGGGTGCGGCTGCTCTACCTGCCTACAGTGGAATAATGCAGACCTCTAATTCTCCACTAGTTGTTGCAATGGTGGATGTTGTAGTGCAGCCAGGCCTCAGATGCAGGGTGAAGTGAGTTGATAGGTAAAAGAGAGTCCTGTGCCCTTTCTTCAGTACAACTACCACTGATAGAACTGCACCAGTAACTGCATCTGATTTCTCCTGGGGTAGACAAGGGCTAGACATCCCACGGTTC
>JANRFK010002918.1:10431818-10448558 GCA_030068395.1 Apalone spinifera | reverse complement strand
CTGCAGGGGGCAGGGTCTCATAGGGGTCTAGTCCATGGCACCATCAGGGGTTGGGCACTGAGGCAGCTTAGTCCCTCCCTTCAGACCAAGTCTCTATGGGTGCAAAGCCATGAAGGGCCCCAAGCCCTCACCTGTGTCCTGCAAGGTCCTCAGCCCCAGCCCTGCCTCCTCCCATCATTGCCAGATGCGTCGCAGCCCAACCTGTAGCCTACCCTATGAGAGCAAGCGAGGGACACGCAACTCTTACCATGGTGACCACAAACTCGGTGGGGCCTAGGTGAGGTGGATGCTCAGCAGCAGGTGGGACTTTCTCATGGAGGGGGGCAGGAGGCGCTCCTCCATGTGTAGCTCCGTAGCCCACACGGGGCATGTGCGTGTGTGTTTGCATTCTTCACCTCCCCGCCTGCAAGCTGGAGTTTTTACTACTGCCTCGTGGCTGTGTCCTGACCACAAGGCTCCAGCGGCAGTGCAGGCTCTCTGCTCCGTGGAGTAGGAGGAGGAGGCTGAGCTCCTGCCACAGACCACCTAGGAGAACCATTGCCCTAAATCTATCAGCATTTCACTGGAACTAAATCCACTCAGTGATAGACCATTTAATTGGTAGCTAAGAGAGGGCTCCCTATTGCTTGCAAACAACAGACTATACAAGTAATCTGACAAGTTACTTTCAAGTTGTACATTTATAAAGAGGAGTATCGCTAAAGGGTGTAAGAAAAATGCTAAACGTCATTTAAAGGCTCAGTGCAACAGATTTATTGTAACAGAATTTCTAATGCAGAAAAGCCTCTGCACCCAGGAAAATATTTCTGAAGAGCTCTTATGCAGAAGTCCTGTTTTGTGGTGGGAGCAGAAACAAATAGTGAAGTATGGTACTGTACCTTATTGAAAAGTGAAAAAATATACATGACATAGAAACACAAATAAGACACTTTGATAGCATGTCATTTCTAGGCCTGAGTGCAGCAAAAAAGAGGCTGCTACTATTTAATGGTGAACAGAAAGCTAGCTACATGAATTCAAGCGAACACAATCTTCTCTGGCCTTGACTGGCATAGAGAAAGGACTGTTCCTTCCAAGAGTGCTTAAAAACCAAGAACAAGCTAATATATATTACACCAAGCTTCACATTTCCCATTATAAATGGTACCAAAAGTATCCAGATTTCCCCTTGCAAAGGGTAAGAGCGGAACACTTCCCCTTTCCTTTAAATTACTCAATCATCTAAGTCTAAGGCATGGAACAATCTAGAGTTTTTACAGAAAATGAAAGTCAAATTTTGAAAAGTCACATTTAACATCAGTGGTTTTGGTAGAACATGTATTAGTGCCACCCAGCCTGTGATTCTGGGAACTGAGACTGGCCTGTGCAATCAGTCATGACACAAACAGGATTTGTAACAGCTCCATGTGGTAGGAGACTAGCAGCAGGTTTCTGTCTGTGTCAAACTGTGAGCGAGTAAATAAACAGCTTCTTCTGCCTCTGGGAAGCAGAGTATCATAATTGATCCATCATAGCCAGTAAATCATCTCCCTTGCTTGTGCTCTGACTGGGCTGATCTGCCACCTCAAACTCTCCCATGATTCGAGCCAGCTCCTTATTCTGTTGCTGGTCCTATTTAAAAGTAATAAAAATAATAAAATAATAATAATAATAATACATTAAAACAAAAACAAAAGAATATCTAAATCCTTAATTTTACAATGATTATCAGCATAACTCTGTTCAGAGTTCATTTTAAGATTTCAGGTCCAAAATTTGACCAAATTTAGAACTGTCATCATAATCTTAGAAAAGCCCTTAGTGTTCTCAATTGTATATACTGTAACATAAAAATGTATGTTTAAAAAAGATGCTGTTCATTTCCTGAAAAATTAACCACTAATAAACCAAAACATCAGTTATGTAATACTAAAAAGAATAATTGTGCAGCCCTCCCTATCCCTAATTGGTTAATGATAACATTGGCCATTGCCTTTTCCTTAAAACAGCTAATGATGGAACCTGCCCTTTCAGTTCTGTCCTGTGCAGTTCACAGGACTGAAATCAGAATACAAACACACAGGTGACATACTTAACCACCTGCTTAAAGTTAAGCATTGGATCTGCAAGTGTAGGGCAGCAGGAGCAGGCAAAAGGTCCATCAGGTCGGTCTTCTCTAGCCTATATATTTAAAAAACTTTGTGCTTTGGCAGACAATGGAGATACAGTTGCAAATATTTGCACAAATTCTATTACTTTGTAATTGCCGAGTCTTTGTGATCTTAACTGGATTTTGTCAAAATACATTATTATTTTTAAAATTTATCAAATTCATCTTAAGTATAAAAATATTTTCTCAGAAACAAAGAGATGATAATCTGAAATGTATTGTGCATACCTGGGTTGCTTGTATGTTGATAACTTTGTAAGATAACTCTTCAGGCCTGGTCAGTGCTGCATATCTGGTTTTGAAAGTATAAAAAAAGTGTACTTAATCTCATATATAAAAGATAAGAAAATGAAGGAACAAAAATCTGGTTGGTTATGAATTTACTGAACATCAGTCTTCATATAGCAACCCCTGAATATCTTTGATTCCTGTGTTAACTATGGAGAGATGCTTGTGTTTCTCTAGTACAAAACATATCTAGTTATTTTTAACTTTAACTAATTAGACAATCGAATGCAGTCTTCCTCTTTCTGTCCCCCTCCCCCAGCAAACAGATCTTTTATCAAAAAGATTAGGATGATTACAGCTGAGAGACTGTATTGATTGAATTGTCATTAAGGATATAATACAGCACTTAACTTGTGAAATGTTTATTTGCCTAAAAGGAACTGGAGGGGGATTGGTAATGGAATATAAAGTATTTTACTTCAGCCACAGGTTCAAATCTATCAGGTCACTCGTGACCAAAAGTCATTACCATCCAATGGGGAATTTGAGGCCTTAGGCACTTAGGCTACATCTACACTGCCGTGCTATTTCGGGATACTGAAGGTATCCCGAAATAGCTATTCTGCGTCTTTTGAGCGTGCCCGTTATTTCAAAATATAACGTGCTTGCTACTCCGATGTCCCTGTAAACATCTCTCCATGAGGAGTAAGGGATGTTTTGTAATATCAATTTATTTTGAAATAAGTGCTGTGTAGACAGCACCAAATTTGGAGATAATTTATTTTGAAATTGACTTGAAATAAGCTATGCAATTTGCGTAGCTCACACTGAATAGCTTAGTTCGAGCTACGGGTGCAGTATAGATGCATCCTTATAGTGGAGAAGAGGAAAAAACAAAAACAAAACCCCATCCATGCTAACTGAATTCCTGGTTGGTAATTTCAAAAAAGGCCAAGGTGTGAATATTCCAGAAAGACTGAACACTTCTCTTGTACTTGGGAGAGGATCCACTAAGGTCAGGACTGAGCCACAATGGAAAGCTTGCCCTGTGCTATCCCTACTGTGTGGAGAAAAGGCTTCCGGCTCCCGAACTGTCAATGCTGTGTCTTTCCTGAGTACCAAAACCACACACAGAAAATTGCATTGGAACTAAGCATACTCTTCCTCCTCATCTGTTGTGAATAGGTTTAATCGGAATCCTGGCTCACTGCCATTGGGTTTCTTGATCTCCAGGCCTCCCATTAATCTAGCCAAAAAGTTCAGTTCTTCTTTAGCAAGGGGGTTGGGGGCTGCATTCTCCTGCAGAAAACAATACTGGTGTTATAGGATGGAACAAACAGGAAAAGAAGGACTATTCTTGTTTTGCTGGTTCCTGGTACTCTAAAGGTCAACATTTTTTCAATTATATTATTATTAAACATTTTATTTTATAGTAGCAATATGGTAGCTGACTGGTGTTTAGGACAAAATAATTCCTGGCTAGACTAAACAGCTGAGAAATCTGTAAAACCAACTTCCAATGGGTCAAACAACTGGTTAGGGAAAACAATAACGATTTTAGCATGCATAAAGATCAGGGCAGAGAATAATAGAGGAAAAAATTATAAAACCATGGTGTAAGCCTCTGGTATCCTCCTCTAATATGCTTTGGTCACCTCATGGCAACAAGGATACTACAAAATTGTAGGGGGGCTGAGAGAAGGCTGACAACGTACAGACCTGAAAAATTTCTCCTATACACAGAGCTTAAAGAGACTGGTATTGTTTACCTGAGAAAAAGAGAAGAATAGGAGAGGATGTGAAAAAAGTAATAAATGGGTTTAGAAAAGGAAGGTTGGGAGTTTCTGTTCTTCATGTTTCATAAAAGAACAAGCGGAGATGAAATAAAACTAAAAAGGTAGCAAATCTAAAACTAATACGTTTTCTCTTAATGTGTAATTAGACCAAAATACTTTTTGCCACAGGATACCACTGAGGTCAAGAACTTAGCAAAACATGAAGGAGATAGAAGGACATCTGACCTTTGTGTGAGATGCCAAATTCTTGGATGCTCCTGACATATGTGTCTCCACTGGTCGACTAACACTGTACCTAGAGAGAAACATAAAAGAGTTACTGCATGAATGGAAAAACAGTCCATTCCTGTGCACAGGGTAGAAGCCAAAGATACTTTTCTCTGTCTTCATAGGATCCATATATGTTTTCTGGATGATAAAATTATATCCGTATATTCTTTTATGGTGGCAGCAAATAGTTGGAACGAGCAGTTCTAATTCAGTTTTCTGACACACTCAGTGTGCTAAATGCTTGAATGAAGGAAAGTACAAATGGGCAAAAAGTAATCCTAACTCTTCGTTCCTGAATGGCAAAATTACTTACGTAAATATATGTAATCAAAAGTATTCCCCGAATGCAACCTAAGTGACAATTACATGCCGCTCACAGAGCAAGTAGTACTAAGCTAGACCTACTCATTTCTCAATTGTACTGTGGACGTGTTCATTTTGTTATTTCTTTTCCAGGGAAATTTTTACATATTCTTACATAGTTACTGCTAGTTGTGGTGTTCTCCTCCCAGGAGGAGATCACTAAACTAAAGCTGTCACGTTGATAAAGAGAAGCAGAAGTGGAATAAACAAGCCAATGAGATACAAAGACAGAAAACATATTTTCCTCAACAAACCAAGAGCAATTATTTTCAATAAAATCTCCTGGAGGTTTTATTAAAAATGTTCTATGTAGTTTCTATGCAGGATGGTTTACTTACATGTTTGTTCCCAGTTTAAGCACTCTGTCTCCATAAAGATCAAATGAACCTTCCCTTTGTGGACTGACATAATTTCCACCAGTGGTGAATTCAACTCGTTTAACTTCATCTCCATTGCAATTAAACATCCTTAAAGGAATACAAATAAATAATTGTTATATCAAGATATTTAGTGGTGCTCTTTAAAGCTGACTTGCTCTGCTCTTCATTCTGGAGGAGGGGGAATAAAGCTCTCTTCTATGAAATGTTTGATACTACTATAAAAAAATGACCAAAGTTATAAAGGTGTAATTGACTTATCAATCAATTACAATTGATAAGTGGTGTAATTTTAAAAGAGTAAAGAAGGGGCAGTTTGCTTGAACAAGAGATTAGAGAGAGAATACTTAGCCTGTCACTGCCAGATCACTTGTTCCAAATCCTGAACTATATAAGTAATTAATACCCAACAGATGGCCAGTGATCTATGCAAAATGAAGGATAGTTATAGCGCACTTCCCACTGAACAAATATTCTCATTGCAGTTGGTACCAACTGCTCCTTTGTGGGCAGCCATGCACACTGGGGGAGCTGCTTACATAATAAGTAGGGATCTAGAAATCACCTGATGAGTCCTGGAACTTCTGTTCCCCATGGAACAGGACCGGATATTGGCAGCACAAAGCGACCATTCGAGTTTTGTACTTTATCCTTTAGAAAGATGGAGACCTGCAAAAGAAACATGCCACCTACAAAAATACCAGTCAAACGTCTCCTAATGTAAATCACTTGGAGCCTGATCCTGCAGCCTTCCTGCATGGTAATTCCTGTCAAACTCAAAGGCAGGCTGATATGTAAAAGGACTGTGGGACTGGGCCCACAATAGTCATATTCTAGTTATGGCCCACAGACGGGCAGTATTAATCTTATTGTAGGTTAACTGAGCATACTCAAATACATAAAACAGAACCCTTTATTTTATTTAAGAATGTTGAATTCTTGCTGTCAGCCCTCAGTTTCTCATGGTTTCTTAGTCAAGCCTCTAATTAAAAAGAAAAATATTTGTTGGTAGAGTTCGTACATAAACAGGTAGCTTTGGAAAAACTTCAAAAAACAACAAATAGTCTTGCAGCACCTTAACGACTAACAAAACATGTAGGTGGTAACATGAACTTTCATGGGCACAATCCACTTCTTCTGGGTTGTGCCCACGAAAGTTCATGATACCATCTACATGTTTTGTTAGTCGTTAAGGTGCTGCAAGACTATTTGCTGTTTTTTAAATTTTTCCAGTTACAGACTAACTCGGCTATCCCTCTGAGGTATCTTTGGGTTTCTGAAATCTGCCAGTAATGAAAAATCCAAGTTCAGAAATCAGTCAGTTTATTAGTATTTAAAGAATTGCAGCTGAGTATGGGCAGTAGTTGCTTTTCATGCCATTCCAGTGAATGGGATGTTCATTTAGTAAAATTTATTGGAAACGTTTCTATTGTGCTCAGTTTTTAGAACAACAGAGAAATCAATCACATCAATGTAAGTTACAAGCCCATGCCCATAAACACAGCTATTTCAAAATAATGTAATTATAACAACATACCTACATTTTATTGCCACAAAACTAAACACACTGTTTTTCTTATGGGCTAATGCGATAGGACACTTACCCTGATGTGCATGTCCTGAAAGAAAATTAGGAGTGTTTGCCTGATCAGTTGAAATTCACCAGCAGAGAGACAAGTGTACATCTAGAGAACAGAAAAAAAATTATAATATTTCTCAGCTGTTCTGTGAATGACCTAGTATAATATCTCTCAGCTGTTCTGTGAATGACTAGTTAAGTGTGGCCACAAAAATGTCAAATCTTTGTTTCAGATAAGAGATCAATAAAGGACAGTGTGGTAAGCAGTCCTTGTCAACAAACCAATTCCAAATTCATTTCCTACTGAAGTCAATAGGACTTATACTTTAATGGGAATTAGATAGCTCCTAAATAAATACATAGCTTAAAATGTGCCAATATGAAAACACTGGAATTCTAAACTCAGTCTCAAGAAATGCTTTTTAAAACACTTCACCATTATTTGTTAGAATATATCACCGCTAAATTCCCTGTCAAAGAAATTCAATTTTAGAGTAAAAACAATTCCTTTCACCGGGATAGTTATATTAATGGTTTCAAAGAGATTAGGAAATGTTAGTAACTGCAAAACACATCTATTTCCTTCAGGTTCCAAGAAGCAGCAGAAAGATTTGTGATGTTCCCCAAGGTTGTAAGAGAAGTTCCACGTTCAATGAGCTACTCATCTGCATGGTATTGAGCATCTCTAAAATTAGTTGAAAAAAAGTGAAAAAACAAGCAGCTGGGTGGTCCATGGTTCATCCAATAATTGGGCTCTTACATCAATTAGCTGCCGAAATGTTTCATCCACTTGGTTAAGAATGTTAGGGGCGTCCCGTACAAAATCCTTGATAGCATCCAGATGATTGAAAGTGACTAGCAGTATGTCTTTGGGTCGAGGACAGAGCAGAACTTGGTATTTGAAAGCCATAGTCATAAGGTCATATAGCTGTAAAATAATGAGAAATCTAGTGAGATCCAAAAACCTAGGTTAATCATCATCTGGTTTAAATTCCACTGTCACGTCAAGTTTAATCTGGAAAGTGACTTTAAAAACTCATTATAATTCTTGTATGGTAAGAGCTGTGATCTTTTTTTTCTTTTGTAGGTTTCATACATACAAAATTTAACTTTTAACACCTAAATCCAAAGGGTAAAATGTGCACAGAGGCTTCCCGCAACCTTCTTAGTTATAGCCACAATTGTTTGCAAGTAGAAATATTCTTTGCAGGCACACATTCAGGTATATGCACATACAAATTTGAAGGTATGAATCTGAAGGTGCCCAAACAGTAATAAGCAGAGACACAGTTAAAAGAAAGACAATACTTAATGAATACCCCAAATCAAACACTTTCATACTGCCAAAGAAGGAACACAGAGCTTTGAATCAGATGTTTTTCTGAGTTATCATAATGTGTCTGCTATGACAGAGGTATTTTGTAACATCTTTTCTGGGTTTTGAAAGAAAGCAACTAAGAGGGCCTTTTTGAGGAGGATTTCTGTCACAAAATGCTTGATAAATTAGAATGATATACACAAATTTTACTGCAATTAACAGTGAAAAGCAGTATTAAAGGAAGCAACAAATGGCTTATAACATCTATCTACTATATATTTTAAAGAGTTTGTAAGTCCATCTGTTCAAGTGCTCCTCCTAAATGGAAAGAGCTAGGACCATGAAATTTGGTATGCATCTTCCTCTTATCATAACTTAAAGGAAGGTAAGGGGTTGGTTATGCAAGGACAATGGGATGTGTGTGGAATGTGATTGTTTCACATCAAATGAAAGGGAAGGGTGTGATAGGAGGGATAATTATACTCATGAATCGCCACAATGGGGCAGAAAGCGCCCTAGTCCCAGGGAGTAGCCACTGGCCGGCAGCATGACCCCCATGATCCTGGGGAGCAGCTGCTGGCTGTGTGCAGCCCTGGGCTGACCCCAGGCCACCTTACCTGTGGCCTCTGCTGCCCTGAGCCGACCCTGGGGAGACGCCTGCGGGCAGCCTGCACAGGCTGTCTTGGTTGGCCCCAGCTCCAGGCAGTACTGGGTAATTCTTCTAGTATAGAATAATTATGAGATGAAGACATTCTTTTTACCTTATCCATGCTTGCCTGGTTCAGTCTCATGATTGATGCATGAGCCAGTCGGTCGTACACTGTTCTCAGAGCCTTTTTGGAATAGAGTTCCTGTGGTTTAAACAGTTCCTCCATAAACTTTTTATTGAACATGGTTGTGATGATATCATTCATAACTGTAAAGACAAAAGAACCCATCTGGTTGATTTTCTGTACTGACAGTCTTTGGCAATAGCTAATGCTCTATTCTGTTCCACATGGAGGACAGAGACAGATGTGCAAGGATTCATATGAACGGTTATCTATGCAAACCACACAGAGCCACGGGGGGAAAATACTGGTATTCTATACCAGCAAAGCACTTCTAGTGTGGATGCAGCAGCTAAACCAGCAAAGCTGTCCTTTGCTACAATGTAGTAAAACCACCTCCCACAATAGAAACAAACTATACTGGTGAAAGTGCAGTTCTGCCAATATAAATGCATCTACACTAGGCGTTTCCATTGGCAAGCTCTGTTGGTCAGGGATCACCCCTCTTTAACCCCTGCAAATGACAGAACTGAGCTGGCTGAAGTCTACAGTGTAGACAGAGCCATACGCAACAGTTTTGTTTTCCTGATGGGAATATAACTTTTTTTGGTGCATTGATTTTAAAGTCACGTCTATCACTTTGCTTTTTAAATTTAAATTAGAAATGTCTGGTTCTGTGCATAGGCTGATATTGCCTCCTATGTCTATTTAGCTGTAATTCTGCTCCACAGGGGAAAAACTTTGTGGTTCTGAATGATTAGACTTTCACGTTATCATCTTAAAACAAATTATGGTCAATGGAATCTTTTTCTCCCTTTAGAAATGTAAGAAATCAATTTATTTCCTCTTTTTAACAGAAGTTTATCAAAAGGTTCAAGGTTCCTTGTCTGGAGTTTTTCTGTTGAACAGATTTGGACTTTGGGGGGTAAGGAAAGCATTTCTAACACGGGCCCCAATGGAAGTTACTGAGCTCTTCCACTGTGATTTTCATGAGCACTTTACAAACAAGTATTAAACTTCACTACCTTATGAGGTGATTAGTACCTCTTTATATATGTATACTGAGGCACAAAGCTGTTAAGTGGTTTACTCAAGAGATGCAGTGACCAAGCAAAGAACAGAACCATGGAGTATTGACTCACAGGGCTTTGCTCTAGCAATCAGATTACACTGTCTTATTGAAAAAATCAGACACTGGGAAGAAAATTAGCAGTGGTACATGTGCATTTCACTGTCTTCAGCAATAAATTTGTCCCTAAGCTTTGTATTGCACACATTCACTCCCCATTGTGGAAAATACTAAATAAAAGCTATAGAGAGGTAGCCATGCTAGTCTGTAACTTTAAAAATAATGAGTAGTCCTGTGGCATCTTACAGACTTACAACTATATTATATCATAAGCTTTTGTGGCAACTAAGAACCCACTCTATTAAATGAGTTGGAGTGGAAGTTACAGAATCCATATATATAACAGCAAAAGCAGTTACCTGTCAAATGTAGGATTGTAATTGGGTGATAAAATTCCTTTGTATAAGAATGGCTACTTTTAAATCCATTACTGAATGTCCATGGAGGTTAAAATGTTCCCTTGTCTGATTTGTGTCCATTTATCCTTTGTCACAGAGAATATCCCATTTGGCCAATATAAATGTCAGGGGGGAATTGCTGGCACTTGATGGCATATATATCACATAAGAGGATGTGCAGCTGTTTGAGCTCCTGATGTTGTGGCTTACATGGTTAGAAGCCACTGTTCAGAACAGCTGGCAGTTCTCTCAGAGAAGGCTCCCCCACTCCCAGACCAATCAGGGATGCACGGATGTGTTCTGTCCCTGCCCCTTCTGCCTGAGGTCCCACCTTTTCTGGGGCGACCTAGGGCAACTTCAAAAATTATTGCTAACCCCTGATTTAAAGGGTTGCCTTCCCCCTACTGCCTACCTTTGAAACGCACTGTCCATAAAACATTTTATTTGTCAGTCCTATCCAGAAAAGTTTGGTTCACAGCAGTACAATAAATCTTAATTCAACATCCTTTAGGAATTAAGAAAATCCAATCCAATGTCAATAAGTATAAATCATTACGTATTTTATTTTGCAGCTGGTAGACATGAAAAAAAATCAAACCATCTGCTCCTATGGCAATACTAACATGAATATTTTACAGCTATTTGCACATGTTGCACACTTTTTGTGCCCATCAAGATCCATTAAGGTCTTCTACACCTGTCACCGATGCCTTAGGAAAAACAATGCCATTCAATGCCATTCAAACAAGTAGCAGACCAATCCGATTTAGAGTTACAACACTGAAAATCTCTTTGTTTCACAATAGAATGCAATGCAGAATGGGACTTGTCTATTAACCACATACCACTCCTTAATTCCTGCTATTAAAACCATTCATACTTGTGAAAGCAACAAATATTCAATGTAAAAAGGTCACAGCCAACCCCAGTAACATTTAAATAAATGTAACCATTGACAACCCATTCCTGACGGTGAAATGTAGCATTAATTTCTTTGTAGGAACTAAAGACAATAGCCTTGGATCAAGCAATGGGATCACAGAGTGTAGGTTCTCCCAAAGAGACATGTTATCCATTTGAGTGTAGGAAAATAATTACAAAAAAAAAGCAGAGGTGTGTCAACACAGGGATAAGGAGACTCCAAGCAATGCAGCATAAAGACAACTAAGCACAGCAAGCAGGACCACGGAAAGGGATTCAAGTGCAGACAGGAGACATCCCCTCAAGGAGAGTATGCCATGGATGAGAGAAAAGACAAAGGATTCACAGATGTTTTTACATGATCATGTCACATCATTTATGATGCACACATCTCCATTTCTAATGTAGTTTAACACCACAACATGGCTCACATGCATGAAAGGAGGCTAATAACTTTCTGTCTGGATAAAGCTCATGCTTCCCAGATTACATTCAAGTCTGCCAAAGGAATAACCCAAGACCCAAACAGTTACACATTTTTATCTGCACAAGTTTCCATTTAAAACAAAATGCAGGTACACAACTGCTGACAACAAAGGTTATAACTGATTGCAGGTGTGAATAACAGACATACACACATGTTCACATCACAGTCTGCCAACTACTAATTACTGCTTCACACACATTTGACACAGCTCCAATAGCTCCTTTAACTACTCACTGTGAAAACATGAACAATTTTATATTAATGATAAATAACTGAGGTCAATGGAGTAGATAGGGTGGGTGAAGCTTGAATCATCATGATATCAATCAACAACAGAATATTGCGATTTTGGACTGCTGACTCCTCGGGGATCATTGTTTTTAAGAGCCACATCCAGCAATTGATACTGTATGTTTTTACTGCACAGTCATGACACAATGAAAGAATTAAAGCTTGAGCTACATGGAATCCACATTTGTGCTTTAACCATATAAATAAGAAAAGCAGGTGCTTTTATTCTCTGCATCCCATTTTCGAACACGTTACAACAGAATGCTTTTGATAGGCTAGTACATTTGAAATGCTGTGAGAACATGTAACAAGAACATGTTCTGCACAAAAGCACATTATGGAATCACAAGGAAGAACGGAAGCAAACTCTAGGATATTCACACATTAATATGACTAGAACACTGAGATATCATAGTGATAAGCATCTTGGCTAAACATATACAGAACCCTGAAGGCTTTATTCTGAAAACTGCTAATTGTAACTATTAAAAGGAAGCTGCTTAAAGAGATGTTGGGCCCAGGGAACTGGAGACTAATTAAGATTAGGAAAGGTAGGGGATTAGGGAATTGGGAATAATCTTACAAAAATACAGCAGTGCAGAATACATGATCACTGCCTGCATTTTACACATGAATAATGCTCACAGAATTCTTGTAGTCATATGCTTGTATTTCTATAAGGTTAATCAACAAAGACATTCAGATTTGGCTAGAAAACTCTCTCTATGAAGATACCATCTATTGTTATACATTATCTGGATTATAATTAATTTTCAATAAGCTATTTTTAAGTGTTGCATAATTATAAGATAATTATTGTTAAAGGACCTTGGATTTATTTGTATTTTAGATCTAAAATTATTAACGTATCTTTTAAATAGAAAGTCTTGGTTGAAGAATCACTTGTTTGTGTTCTTGACACTATAACTACAGCACTGCAGCAACAGGGTTTGGAGTGTATACGTGGCATATGGGTTTGAAGTGCATATGGTTGTGTTGGTCTACTGCATGCAGCTAAAAGATTACAGTACCTCGTTTCCTGTCCACATCTGTCCATTCATCTACACGAAGCATATAAAACAAAAACATTGGTTCAAGTAGTAAGAACAATACTTGCAAGGAGATTAAAATAAAGAAATTGGAAAAATCTAGCTAATGGACTTTATTTTTCACATCAGCATTCAATGATTAACAAAAAGAGGCTGCCTACCATTTTTACCTTTCACTCACAAACACCAGTGGTGAAATCCAGGCGCTTTTGAGGTTAAAGGCAAAAATCCTACTGACTTCACTAAAGTCAGAATTTTACCCCAAGCAAATGCTCAGCACTTTTGACATGAAGCTGGGAAAGCAAAGGGCTGATGTGTCTGGTTGTTTTAAGTACAACTATATTTATTACTCACAAATGAACAATATAGCATCAACAGTTCTAACTAATGATACCACAATATAGCTGTAGCCACATCTCAAACCTAAATAAAGCCCAACTCTTCTGGAACGCAAAATACAGATTCAGCAGTTCCAGTCCTATGTTCTCATTGAGATATATAAAAACTTGCTCTATTGAGTCACTAATTCACACCCCGTGTGTCATTATATTTACCAGTTTTTTTACACTTACAGCGTTGTAGCTGCACCAGTGAAGAACCTGTAGCTCCAGTGAAAACGCTATTTATGCCAACAGGAGACAATCTCCTGTTAGCATAGTTACACTCAGAGGTGGTAGCTATGTAGTGGGAGAATGCCCCATGTCAACAGTGCTGTCTACACTAGGAGTTAGTTTGGTATGACTATGTTGCTGAGGGGTGTGGATTTTCCAACCAAGCTGGGAGGAGTTGCAAGTGCTTTGGAGGGTAGAGTCAAAATTCAAAATGTTCTAGACAAACTAGATAAATGGTCTGAGGTAAACAGCATGGCGTTTAATAAGGACAAATGCAAAGTACTTCACTTAGGAAGGATCAATCAGTTTCACACATACAGAATGGGAAGCGATTGTCTAGGAAGGAGTACTGACACCTTCCAAAAAAGTTGTCAGTCAAGTCAAAGTCAAAGACCAACTCTAATTTGAAGCTTATACATTAAAGAAGGACAGCTGTTTAGGGTAAGAATTTGTACGTAATAAGTTTCTTAGTGAATTAAAATTATATGCATTTTCTATTCATTTTAATTTAGCAACTTATTTTTATATGACTGTTTTCACTAGCAACCACTTAAGTCCTACTTTTTATACTTAATAAAAACTTGTTTATTATCAAGCCCACTGTAAATAACAGTTATGCACAGCGGTTGCTCCCCCAGATATCTCTCTTTCATTGATAAAGATGGCTGACCTTATCAGCTGTCTTTGTGCAAAACTTTTACACAGAGAATGATGGATTTATTTGGGGTTTTGATCCCTCTTGGAGGGTGGTTTCCTGGGCGCTAAGCCCTTATAGCTAAGCCCTCCCAGAACTGAAGTGGTTCAGTATCTGTATTGCTCTGCACGTGAGCAATAACCTCAACTCTGTGCTTTGTTTGGGGGAGACCAGAGGATCTTGCCAAGCAGGACAGGGTAGTGGGGAGTCCTAGAAAGCAGAAAGGTGGGTGTCAGTGGCGTGATCAGCACACTAGAGGGACAATCCAAGGGGACTTTGTGATGCACCCCCATCACACTAAGTTTTTACTTCCTCTATAGACTTCCACCCATATCAATTCTTTACTTTAATAAATGTAGCAATCTGTAGTATGTAAAGAAGTGACAAACATGACAATAGCCTCATACAGTCACTACCAGAGAAGTACTTAATATAAGACAGCATACATTTATAATGGTGAGCATAATTAACCAATGGAACAAGTGTCATGGTAGATTTTCCACTACTGACCATTTTAAAAATCAAGATTGGATGCTTTTCTAAAAGATATGCTATAATAATTATTCTCAGGAAGTTCTATGGCCTGTGTTATACACGTGAAACTAGATTATCCCAATGGTTCTTTCTGGCCTTGAAATCTATTAATCTATGACTATAATGCTCTGATTAGGGATGTCAGAGTTTAATGGGTTAACTGATAAATGGCTGCTTATTGGTTAATGATACTTGTTAAATGCTGCCCACCTGGGGAATTGGCTGTCCCGCCCCGCCCGCTGCATCTCTGCATTTAAATTTGGAGCCAGCAGGCAGGCTCAGTCCCAGCACATGCTGGATCTCAGCAGCTGACCCAGTTCTTGGACTGCCCCCATTGCAACTCTGCATTTGAACTTGGTGTCAGCACATGTACTGGGACTGAGCCCACCTGCCAGCTCTAAGTTCAAATGCAGAACCCGCAGCGGGCTGTAGTACATCCCCAGGCTCAAACTAATGGTTAACCATGTAACCGATAGAATATTTAATGGTTACAATTTTAAACAATTTTTAACATTGCTAGCTCTGGTTAGGAAATGCTTATGACAATGTTGACTTTGCGTATCCTTCTGGTATGATATGAAGTATATTCATAAATCCCCTATATAAATGTAACACAGGGAAATGTCACCCAATAAAAAAATGACTGCATGAGACTAGCTTCCTACTAAACTGTAGATCACTTTGCAGCAGGAAAAGTGACTGATCATGTTTCAAAGTGAAATAGCTAAAAACAGAATTCTGCCATAAATAAGCATCTTTCAAGTCCATTTTTATGTTGCAGCAATGTCACTTACTGGAAAATGAAATCACTAGGATAAGAAGAATATTTCACCTTATTTTATACATCCATGACTCATATTTTTTCTCAGAGTATTTGCTTCATGGTCTTCTGGAATTCCTTCAGTTTTCTTTTTTTTAATTCCCACTCTCCTCTCCTCCACTTCACAGATACCAAAAGCAGAGATATAGATGGTGCCCTCTACTTCCTGTTTGGGATGTTCCTGTATTAGCTGGAGGAGCCATTCCCTCCCCCAAAACAGCAAAGAATGTGTCCCCTGCACACCCAGTAAAGTCTTCCACCTGGGCACATTTTCTCTTAGAACTATTGATTTCAAGGACTCCATAAAAGATGTAACAGTTGGAAGAAACCTAGATATATAGATAATGGCATAGAGCATGATTGTTCCCTATAGTATGGGAACCGAGTATAGAGAAATGGAGTATAACTCTGATCCACGTTCAACAATATCCCCCACACATCACACTTACATTAGCCAAAAAGTGTTCAGTCCAAAATGTAATTTCTCATCATTTACATCTAGAAGTGTAAGTATCTAGCAGTGCTGTGTCTAAAGCCCCATGAAAGCCAAATTTAAATCTGGTTCCAGAAACGACAGCTTGGCAAAATGCATTTGTCACAAGCTATTTTAAAATCAGTTTAATACAAAATTTGCTCATGGAGCCATAGCTGTTTAGAGGGCAGTGTACAAAGCCAAAGCAGATATCCTTTTGTACAGAAAGCCAAAGACACAGGATCAAAAAGAGCGTGTGAATTATTTGTTGACTCTCTTAAGGGATGATGCTAAATGAATAACACTCTAGAAATGTCAGACAGGTAAAGGAAACTGAGTCTTCAGCCAGACATCCATCATCAGAATTTGGAGATGTGATGCTTCCCTATCAAGGCTCTGGATCTTAGGGTATGTCTACACTGCACACTTATTTCAGAACTAGCCAATTAGCCCGTCATAAGATGGGATTTTCAGGTCTCTCCTC
>JANRFK010002918.1:10408448-10419663 GCA_030068395.1 Apalone spinifera | reverse complement strand
GATTGTTTCTTCCTAAGTGGAATACTTTGCATTTGTCCTGATTAAACTGCATCCTATTTACCTCAGATCATTTCTCCAGTTTGTCCAGATAATTTTGTATTAAAACCCTATTCTCCAAAGAAGTTGCAACCCTCTCAGCTTGGTATCATCTGCAAACTTAATAAGTGTACTCTCCATGCCATCATCTAAATTGTTGATGAAGATATTGAATAGAACCACTCCCAAAACAGACCCCACTTATGTCCTTCCAGCATGATTGTGAACCGTTAATAACTACTCTCTGAAAATGGTTATCCAGCCAGTTATGCGCCCACCTTATAGTAGCCCCATCTAAGTTGTATTTGCCTAGTTTATTGATAAGAAGGTCACGTGAGACCATATCAAACGCCTTACTAAAGTCTAGGTATACCACATCCACCACTTCTCCCTTATCCACAAGGTAAGAAATAGCCTATGTCTGCAGTGGCCCAGAGTCAAGGCTGCTTCGGCAGCGGCCCTTCCCCTGCTATCTCATGCTACTGCCTCTGACAGGTTGGGGGGGAAGCAGCACCACAGAGATGATGCTGGGGGGAACTGGCTTCTGACACAGAGGTAGCAAGGGAAGTGGGGGTGCGAGTAGTCTAGATGTATCAGTTAGTCGAGTAGTCGCTTACATCCCTAACTTGCACCTCAGATTCTTAAAAGAAAATTTGAAAAATCTAATCGCTAGGTGCGTTTCAATTCATATATTCCCTTTTTCTACTCAATTTCACTCTCATGTTCCTTTGCACTAGCATAAGCTGCAATGGCCAGGAGCCAAAGACAAAAGGGGAAATCTGATTGGCTAAAAGCTCTGCTTCCACTGATATGTATTGTTCCAAGAATCCTACAGAAAGCATTTAGCTGTGTTTTCACTGAGGCTAAATTTGGGACCTGTTCAACCTGGTAGGCTCTATTTGGTTCATCATTGGCAAAAGATTTTAGATAGGAGGTGGACAGTTCAACCATGCTATTAGGGGAATCGCCAGCTTCAGGGCATAAAAACTGCCTATAGGAGTCAGACACAATCCCCTCCCCACACCCTATGCACAATTCTTGATCTTTCAGCCAACCGTATTTCAAGGGTTTCTGTTTTTTGCTGAAAGAGAAGGTATAAGTGCTGGTACAGGCTGGACACTGGAACCCAGTCCAGTAATAACAATCCCGACCTTGTGTACACTACAAAATTAAGTTGATCTGATTTAGGATGGCAATCACAGTAGTTACATTACTGGGGTGTATCAACACTTTGCTCCTCATGTCAGTATTGTGTGTCCTCATCAAGAGCACTTGTATTGGACTGTCAGTATGGGTGAAATGTGGGATGGCTCCTGAAAGCCTGTAACAGTAACACAAGCAATGCAGTGTCTACACTGACACTGCATCAACCTAACTACATCAACCATGACTCCACACCACTCATACAGATGAAGTTATTAAATCAGTGTAAGGTGACAGTCATGTTGTTGGGAGGAAAACTGAAGAGTAGACACTTTTATAATTCTGTTGACAAACTGCTTTGCATCGACCTAACTCTGTAGCGTAGATGAGACCTTAAAGATTTTAATTCCAAAACCATAAGGATAAATGGTGAACAATTTTAATATAAGAAACTGAAGCACAATGTGGGGGCATATTGTGTTACTACATTTCCAAGCTGGTATAACTTCACCAAGAAGTTAAGGGCATCTTGTCCACAAACTCATTTTTGCTGATGCTCAAAGTTTGGACTTTTAACCTAGGAGTCTTGAAACAGCAGAACTAGATTTTAAGTCATTGTCGCACTGAAATAAATCCTTTCTGATAAAAGTGTTTGATAACCAGAAGTGAATGGGTTTCTAGCTGAAATATATAAATATAAAATGTTAAATAGCGAACATTTGAAAAGCCTATCTGTACTAGGAATGTTAGATACTGTGTAATTGAATAATCATGTAACTGTACTAAATATGATTGGTTACACAATTATTTGATAGTTCCTGTGGGGTGGGTGGGGGGAGGCCAGCAGCCAGTACATTCCCAGGGAGCACCAAGCCACCCCACATTGTATTTAAAAACAGGCTTCCCGCACAGACCAGCTGTCAAGGCTGGCACTCTGAGTACAGAAGCTGAGGGCTTGCAAGAGAGCTTAAAAAACTTGCCTCTATAGGCACTGGTTAGAACCTCCCCTCCCCCTCTCCCACTCCCGCCCCGAATCACAATATACTGATTTTGGGAGGTTGCTGCCACCATCAAGTGATTTTTATCCCTAAAAACCAGGGGTGAACACTTGACACCACCCCCAGGGGTACCCCAAGGTCTTTTGTCCTAAAAGAGCTTGGAAACAGAAAAACAAGCTGCAGTCTCTGGTAGCTGACCTCTCAGCCTGAGACAGACAGACCTCCTGTTCCTTCCAGAACACAAGAATCAAATCATTACCTTAAAAAGAGTTATTTTTATTACAAAACAAAAGATAAACTTGAGAAAGCATACTTGGTGGGTAGATGTTACAGGGCAACTATGGAAAACAAATTAAAAACACAGAGAAAAGTCTCTGAGCGCAACGCTAGATGGTAATTGGGGAGGGAAGGCAGAGATTCACACAGAACAGTTCAAATCAAACCACAAAATAAAGAAAAAAAAATACTCTGAACAAGACTAGATTCACTTTTCCATTTATTTACTTTCAATTTTCTCTTTGTTCAGTCCAATCCTGTGCCCTGAATTCCTTGGAGGCATGGTAGTCCTGCCTGGGTTTAAATCATTCTGCGTCTCTCAACTCCTGGTCTTTCTCTCCCCCACAAAGAAAGCAGGCAAGGAATCTATATCCAATTCAAATTTCAATCCTTTATCGTAGGGTGCATCTACACTGCAGTGTTTTCCGGAAAAATGAACATCTTTCTGGAAAAACAAGACTTGTATCCACACTGCCATTGAATTCTTTCGACAGAAAGTCGAAAGAACGGAGGGGTTTTTCTGACGGCGATAAACCTCGTTGTATGAGGAAGAAGCCGTTTTCCAAAAAAGTTTTTCGGAAAAAGGCGTGTGTGGACACAGAAGAGGGAGTTCTTTTGAAAGACCAGGCCTCCAGGAAACAACACAGGCACCCTGGTGGCCACTCCATCCAGACCAATCACAACTTAAATGCAAGATAGCGTTCTATCAATGTGGACGCGATCTTTCGAAAAAGCACATCGCTTTTTCATCGCGCTTTTCCTGTGTGGACACTCTCTTTCAAAATAAAAGCTCCCGGAAAAGCTTCTTCTGAAAGAAGCTTGCAGTCTAGACGTAGCCTCAGTTGATTCTCTTGGCCTCCACCGTAACTAGCTACCTGAGTTTAACCCCTTAGGCTATATCTACACTGCACAGTTATTTCGGAATAAGCTACTCCAGAATAGTCATTCAGAAATAGTTTATTTCCAAATAGAATGTCTACACTGCAGGGAAGTCTCAAAATTAGTCCGAGGCAGCGTGTCTCCATTAGGGAAGCCTATCTCAATTTAGAGCCCCAGAACGAATAACTTAGTCCCTCACGGGGGACATTCTATTTCGAAATAGCAGAAGTGGAGCATTTACACACGCCTTATTTCGACATAGCTATTTCAGAACAGGTGTTATTCTTCATGGAACGAGGTTTACAGAAGTCAGAATAAGCCGTCTTATTTTGAAGTAATGGAATTGCTGTGTAGACACTTGCATAGTTATTTCAAAATAACGGCCATTATTCTGAAATAATTTTGCTGTGTAGACACACCCTTTGTCAGTGGGTACTGGTCAGCACTCCCCCTATCCATTACACCGGCTCTTGCCTGCTGCCCTGTGCCTCTATCAGAGGCAGCAGTGTGGGGACGAAGCAGCCCCTGTCCGCAGGGGGCCTGAGCTCCCCATAGACAAAGGCTGTGCTGGCACCCCACAGAGCAGCCCTCTGTTTGTGATGAGCCTGGGCCTGCTGCGGACAGAGACTGCTTCACAGCAGCCTCTCCTGCCCTGACAGAGGCAGCAGCAGGGGCAGGGCGGGGCGGGGCGGGGCAGGGCAGAGGCCAGGTGGCTCCTGCCTGCCCCTCCTGCCTCTGTGAGAGGCAGCAAGGTGGGTGGGTAGTGGCTGCATGGAGAGCTGGCTTAAAAGCCAGCTCCCCACGTGTATTGGCTCCTGCCTCCCCCTCCCCTATGCTGGTGCCTCTGATAGAGAAGCAGCAGCAGCACAGGAGGTGGGGTCAAGCAGCTCTGTGGGAGATGATGAGAAGCTGGCTTGCCCATGTGTACTGGCTCCCACCTGCCTCCCTCACCCTCCATCTCTCAGAGGCAGCAGTGCAGGTGGCTCCATGGGATCCAATACTCATGATCCTGCCTTCCCACCCTTGTTACCTTTGATACAGAGGCAGCAAGGGGGAGGGGGACTCATGCATGTAGTCAATAGGATTAACTGATAAACGCAGGCTTATTGGTTAATCATGTAGTTGACTACACATTGGTATCCCTAATCCGTACTAGCAGCATGATTTAGTTTAGCAGTTAATTTGAATGTATCTAGTCATTTGGGCAAATTTCAATGTCTGAAAATGTAACTGTGATCCATCAATCCTCCAGTCTGAGGCAGCAAAACTCAAAGCAATCCTTGAAACATGAGCTATGGCCTGCAATATCCTCCAGCTTCAAACCCTACCAGTGACCTCAATGCTTTAGAAGGGAAGAGAAACAGACATTTCTAAAACTGAATTAGGATCTCCCACACCATTAAAATCCTCTAAATCTGAATCAAAGTACAAGACTCTCTGGCTAGTCTCAAGTTTGTAGATTACATCTCTCATGAGAATTACCTTGGGGTGCATTTGAAGGTGTTCCTGATACGTTTGAATCTTGGCAGTCAAAATAGCAGCTGTAAGAGACAAACAAGAGATTGCATCAAAGCAGCAATGCATTCTCTGCCACTGATGTTTTTTCAAGCTTCTGACATGCTACAACAGATACACTTTTGGTACCAGATTTGCACAGAACTTGGAACGTCTGCATAGAATTGATAAATAAAATGCAAAATATGCCTTCAAAATTCAAATACCCCATAAACCTAGATGTCAGTTTGAACGTTATTGTTGAATTGTCTATTATGTATTTTTAATAACAGTTGAGAGTCTGCCTTTCCAGATGACATGTTTGCTGCTCTGCTTAACTGACAGCTTTATATTCACTCACTCTGCTTGGGTTGAAGAGGAATAGGAAAAAGCCCACCCTTGGCTATAGTTAAATAGCAAATTTCAGACCCAGCAGTACCTATCATCCCCTACCAAGACACCTCAGCCTTGGCCTGGAGGAATTGCCTCTGATGGTGAGAAGTTCAATTTCCGTGGCCAATTCAGCCTGTGCTGAAACTGCCAGCTGCGGTGGTTTGTGCAACGTGGACGCTTGGAACTGGTCAATCCACACACTGCCTTTGGGGTGTGTGACACTTCAGCATTGCCACTGGAAAGATTCCTAGCAGACAACTGTAATGGAAAGCACTAGAAGGAAGGCTGACTGTTCTCAAACTTTCTAGCACTTTGACTAAGCCCAGAATAAAAAACAAGGAGCACCGCTGGACTCCTTGTAGTTTTTGCTGAAACAGACTAACATGGCTGCCTCTCTAAACCCGGAGAAGCAAATCTGTTTTCCTGATGCAGAAAGGGGTGATAATGGCTGCCAGTTTCAGCATGGAGCTTTAACACAGGGTCATGTTGTTTGGAGGAATTCACCTCTCCAGGGCTGGCCCACAACATTTTGGCACCTGAGGCGGGGAGCTCAAATGACGCACCCAGGCCCTCTCGCTTGGGCCAAAACTTTGAAAGGTCTCAATTCTGCCTCCTTCCTGTTCTACTCCTCTCATGGTACTGCTCTGCTACCTACATACGCACCAGCATCACACACAATTTTCTACACTCTGGGTCCTACTGGCGCCCCCCCCCCCCAGTCTGGCACCTGAGGCGGCCGCCTCAGTTCGCCTCATGGTAGGGCCAGCTGTGCACCTCTCTCCCCCCCCATACAAAACCCTGGGCAAGGTTACACCCTGCCAAATGAATTGTCATGCAGCAGCCTGGCCCCCACCTCTGCTCTCATCTTTTGGGGTTTCATTAAACCATTGGTATGTGCACAGAAAGTGGTTATATTTCCAAACGCCATGATGAACTTTCAACAGCCACAATTCCTGCCATGCACTCTCTCCCCATAGTATTGCTTCATTCTGATGAGCATGGGACATAACAGTTGCAGAAGCAGTGGAGGAAAAACCAGAAGAGACATTTACTGTGAAAGTATTACAGCAACATCAAGCAGTCATCCTCCCCAGATGTATGAAGCAGCAAACTACGAGTTCTTTTACAAGATCTTGACCAAGCAGATGACTTTACAATGCAATGCAACGAGTCTCATGCAGCACTGCATGGTTCCCCTCAGCACAGCTACGAAAGTCCTTCATTTCCAGTGCTAAACGAAGCCCATAGTCTGAACTCTTCTGTTGTTGGGCAGAGAGGTCCTGTTCCCACTCTTCCTAACAGATCTCATCAGTCTCTCTCTATGCAGCAGTTGCAGGCAATCATCAGAAAAGTTCAAACTGCACCCTTTGCCAGTGGAAAAACACCTTCCCAGTGCTCCTACAAAGGTGGCGCTTGTAGTTCTCACAAAAGCCTTGTAAGGGCATCAACCAGTTAACTGGTAAACTTACTGGTAAGCATAAGGCTTACTTGTATGCTTATCAGTTAACCGGCCCTTGCCACTTAACTTCAGTGACAGCCAGCTGTGGGACCCCTGGCTGTAGTGGGGCCGAATGGTGGGCCAGACATTAGGACCGTGTTGAAACAGTTAACTGATTAACCATTTTAACATCCTCAAAGCCTTGGTAAAATGATAGGAGAAACTGCTAGATAAAAGCAGAGGGATGTTTTCCATTGAGGATTTCCCTCTGGCTCTTGACTTACTTTGTACCTCGTAGGAACCTTTGTCACTCGGACTCCTCCTGACTTTCTCTACCAACTGTTGTATCTTTATCTTCACTCTTTCCCTCTGTGGGCAGACAGACAGAAATCAGGGATCTTAGCTTTTTATTTTACTTGGGATTATTGTAGATGCAGGACACCCCACCGCATCAAAGCACTGACACCAATCCAACATGACCAAAGGAAGCATGGGGAAAAAGCCAACTATTTCATGAATGGTTTTGCTCAACGCATGAACTCCTTCAGACAGCAAAGTGTGTAGGGAAAGGCAGCCACTGAGTGTGAGATTGTGATAGCACCAGAGAATGGCAGAAAAAAACGCAGGACGTTCTCAGCTGTAAGCCCTAGAAAGACCTTTTTAGGCCCAAAGTCAAGGAACACCCTTTTTTAAGGCACACACAGATGGGGAAACTCAAACCCCTTTGTGCCCTTTAACTGAGATGCCCAAAGAATCATCCAGGCCTGTCTCCCCTTCAGAATCTTGGCAGTTTCTCTCTTTAATAAGAGAAATTTGTTATTAAGCAACATCAGCCTTGGTGTGAAAGGAATTAGATAAAGGTTGGTTTCACTGCACATACACGCACACAGATGAAAAAATATTCCATTGATAACAGTCAAAATTTAGAGAGAGGCAAGATAAGTTTTCATACAGCATTATTCTTATTAAGAGTCTGACTTAAGAATACTTACTTTGTATATTTTGACGTGGTGTTTACAATTTGTATTTTAAAGGTTAAACAGCTTGATCTTTTTGAATCTCAATGTCTACAGTTGTTAAATAATTATCTTACCCTCCCATAAGTTCCCACTACTATGAAAATGTAAATAGTAACGCTTAAAAATAAACATTGATAATATCTGTAAAATTATAAAATAATTAAATTTCTCCAAGTCTAACCACAAGTTTTGTATTCTGCCACATAGGGGTAGTATTATTAAGTGTTTCCCTTGTATTAATATCTGAACAGCATTCAGACATTTAACTGTTTGTAGGCTGGACCATGACTGCACCAAAGTGTTCCAAGCTCCCGCTAACATGCTGAAGGAAGGAGCAGAAACTAGACCTGGTCTCTTTTAGTGCAGTTGGAGGACTCCATTATCCGCATGTTTCCTGTTCTTGTACAATTTTAATATAGATAGGAAGCAGCTCCATGGAATGAGTGCCTTCTCTTGGCTTTGATATGCCGGCATTTTGGGGGCATTCAAAAATAGCAATAAAATCACTTTTTAAAATTACATTTTGACCATGAATTATTTTCTAGAATTTCCTGTCACTCAGCAGCCCTATGGCATAGCGTTTTCTCACTTATTTTTAGATATGTAAAATATAATAGCACATATGTGTATTTTATTAGTATAAAATGACAGCTGAAAATATACCTAAAATTCACCAAAAAACTAATTACCATCCGATCAGGGTGCTTTAACCACCAGGTGTGAAGTCACTTGGCAAAACTAACAAACCCAAAGAAGTAATTTATGAAATAAATGTCAGTGTACAGTCAGATCTTACAGCGACATTGCCAACCAAATTCCTAGCATTTGTACAACTAGAGGTACTAACCTGGCTTGCTATTTCCAGAGACAATAATCTTTTCACCACATCATCAACCCTGTAGAGATTTCAGAGATTTGATTTATAAAACAAAGCAAAACATGTCATGTATTTATTTTAACTCTGAAGGTTGATTTACATTTTCAGAACAGATGAACATTTCTGTAAGCGTTTCTAAGAGCTTTAAAATAGGCTTTTTACCAATGTAAAATAATAATCAAATCAAACCATCTCTTCTGCTCATGAAAAGAAATCACTTCTAAAAGTTACTATGTAGATTTTGTTTTAATTGGATAGTAGGACTGAAATGTTTCCTTTCACCATGGAATACTGATACTTCCAAAACCTGCCTGATGTGCACTTCTGGTGCTGAAGATTAGCTTTCAGTGAACATTCAAAGACAAAACGATTCCTATTAAGGACATGATCCTTCAAGCTATATCTGTGCACCTTCCTGTAGAAGTCAGTAGGGGTTCACAAATGCAAGCTGGGCCCAAATTGCAGAAGTGACTACTAATTTTGGATACTCAGCTTGTTCTTATAATTAGTAGTCACTTCTGCAAATTTCAGACTCCAGAGCCATTATTTCAAAACTTCTGCAGTTCTCTCTAAGGATATAAGTGACTAGTCAACTACCCAATAAGCATATGATTATCGGACAGTCGAGTAGTAACTTGACTAGTTGCTTTTCCCCCACCCCCCTGCTGTCTCTATCAGAGAAAGGCAGCAAGGGGGGAGCAGGAGCCAGTGATCTGGGGGGCTGGCTTAAAAGTCAGTTCCCCCCCAGCACCATCTTGGGGGGCAGGGGAGGCAGAGACACAGTGTGATTCCCGGCTCACTCCCAGTCCCTCCCACTGCTGCTTTTCAAATGTATTAAGAATCTGGCAGCTGTTAATACATTGAAAATGTATTAACATAGCATCTGGGACCAGGCAGAAGCCAGGAATCAGCTAATTCCTGGCTCACACCTGGTCCCCCTGCTACACCTCTGCCTTTTACAAGTATTAAGAGACACCGGGGGGGGGGGGGGGGGGGGGGGGGGGGGGAGGAGGGAGGGAGAGAGAGCTGGCACATGACCATGTAGCAAAATTCATTAATTGGCCCCCTGCAAAAATTATTGCCCACCCTTGCTCTAGACAGCAAGTGAATGACTATACAGTGTTATGTAAGTGCTAGTAGTACTACAACTATCACTTTCTGTGGTTAGGTCTATAATAATTCAACCTCTGAGATAATTAAGCATTCCCCCTTCCCTTGCTTCTGCCACATACTTATCTATTATTGGGACATTGGCATAATCTTTCTTCAGCATGGTAAGAGGAATATCATCCAGATGGCTGGTGTGCGCTAGAAAGGAAAGATCAACATGTGAGGAAGGGCACTTCAAATCAGGGTTTGTCTCACACCGCAGAGAATTTGGGAAGGGAATGGATCAGAGGGAGAGAATTCAAAAGCAAAGAGGGGAATCTCTCAACTGTGGAAGAGAAAACCAAGAGAGCAGTGTAAAACTGAACTTGAAGAGGGACAAGAAACCAGTTGATTGGAATTGATATGGTCCTGCTTGCTGGCCATAGTATTCTGGATTTAAGTTCTGACCCACTGACTTCAGCAAGCATTCCCTGTATATTTGCAAAATGACTGCCCAATTAAGATTTCTGATCAACCCAGCACGCTTGCTGTCTAAAAATGTTTTTTTAAGAGTTCTGCAGCATGACTTAAATGACTCAAACATTCCCCCTTTCCCCCAGATCAAGTGTCTAATAACATTTTTAGGATGTAACCCTTTTCCTTTTCCTCTACCATCAGATTGGTGACAATGTTAATGTTATTAACAACAAAACATTTTGAAATATGGTAAAAATCTAGTCTCTACCATACCTTGCTGCTTCTTTTTGGCAGGCCTGGCATAACATCTGGATGTCTGAACAAGTGGGCTATAAACTTAATGGGAGAAAGCAAAGATTTACTAGACACATAAATACCTTTCGTCTATATACTTCTGATGTTTGGAAAGAATACACTCAATAGAACATTTTGGCACAGAAGCTTATCTTGGAGGTTGAGGCGGGAATCAACTAACGGAGCTGGCAACCAAGAGAGTGGCACCAATACTGATGCTTGGGGTTGAAATGCACGGACTACCACAGTGCTCGGGGATCAAGCACGGCCAGCAGCCAACTAAGAAACAACTGACCCAGTGTTACCCCTGCACGCAAGACTCCTGGCCCCACACGCCCTCACCTACCCCAACCTGTTAACACCCAAGTACACTCTGCATTTTGGGATCTCGCATTCACTCTGTCCTGTGGCCTCAAGTACCTCTGACCTCTCCTCCGCCTCCCAGGGATCAGCACCATCCCTTGGGCCCAATCTCCCAGTTGTGGGACCCTGTGATTTCCCTCTTCACCTTAGAATGGACAGGGAGCCTATATGCTGCACCCTCCCACCTCCTGCAAGCACCGCTGGCCTAGAACTGCACCAGCAACCACCTCCCACGTTGTCCTCAGACAGCTGCACCCGAATCTCCCCTTACACCCAAGACCCTTAACTCCCCCTCCAGTTCCTGGCCCCTCCTTGATCTCCCTCTTCCTTTCCCCAGCTCCTCATGGCCTCCCTTCCTCCCGCCCCCTTGCCCAGCCCCCCCTCCAGTTTCCAGCCCCCTCTCCACCCCCTTCCCTTGCCCAGCCCCCCCTCCAGTTTC
>JANRFK010002918.1:10339175-10349302 GCA_030068395.1 Apalone spinifera | reverse complement strand
TTTCCGTTAAAAGCATTTGCGGAAAATCATGCCAGTCTAGACACAGCCATGGTGGGTAGCAGGAAGCCGGACCTCCTAACCCTAACCCTGATCCAAACCTTGCTCCCCCAGGCTCAGAGAAGATCAAACTCTTTAGCATGTCTCTCTGAGAGGTGGAGTATTTCAAGGCACTATGGAGCAATCAGAATGGGCAGGTTCTCAAGCGAGCCCTAAACCCTGGCCTCAGGGGTGAAAGGTCAGACTGCCCTTTGCAGCACCTCCAGGAATACGATTTGCCCACTTGCAGTTTTCTGTGCAGCCACTAGATGTCGCTGTTTGCTGGACTGAGTTCCATAGCTCCAGGGTTCCAGAGCTCTATAAAATCATGACTGGTGTGGAGAAAGTGAATAGGGGAAAGTTGTTTATTTGTTCCCATAACACAAGAACTAGAAGTCACCAGATGAAATTAATAGGTAGCAGGTTTTAAACAAACAAAAGCAAGTACTTCTTCATGCAACACACAGTCAACCTGTGCAACTCCTTGCCAGAGGATGTTGTGAAGACCAAGACTTTAACAGGGTTCAAAAAAGAACTAGATACAGTGAAGGAGGAGAGGTCCATCAACAGCCACTAGCCAGGATGGATAGGAATGGTGTCCATTGCCTCTGTTTGTCAGAACCTGGGAATGGGTGACAAGAGAGGGATCATTTGATGATTCCCTGTTGTGTTCATTCCCCCTGGGGCAACTGGCATTGGACACTGTCAGAGGACAGGATACTGGGCTAGATGAATCTTTGGTCTGACCCAGTATGGCCGTTCTTATGTTCAGGCATGATTTAATGCCTGGTGAACAATGGAAACAAAGCTGGGGCTCAAGTTGTGCAGAAACATTTTTGTTTCTCTATGGTTGTAGCTTTTTTCTGTAAGTGACGCCTCCGGTCTCAGAAGGCCCAGGACTCTGTATAGTATGATGCCCTCTCTTTAGTTTTCCCCTTTCCCTTTAATGGCCAGTTTTGTCTTTGGTGTAAGGAGTCTGGAAGCGAGTAAGAGATGTGTTGTTTGGAAAGAGTAATTCAGTACCACAAGCAGGGGATCCAGAGATGATGTTAGTTCCAGAAACTCTACTCCCAGAAAGGTATGCCTTAAGGCAATGCTGAGAGCAGGACACCCCTGGGAGGGGTCACAGGAAGGTAGTTTGCTGCTGGAATTTTTTTTATCCCTCAGAATGCAGTGTCCCTGGTATTGGTGTGGGCCTCTCCTGCTCGCTCTGCTTGGTGAGGGGGGTATCAAGGGGCTTCCCTGCCAGTGTGTCTTGTCACCTTCCCCTTTCAGTTTCTCCCCTGGAACCTTCGGGTGACAGCAATTTATCCTGCCGCAGCTTTTTACACACACATTTGCCCTCTCCTCAAATCCCAGGTGGTTTTGCAGCCATATATCACTGTCAGCCACTCCCGCAGCCCTGGCGGCCCCTGGGCAGAAGGTTGGTGCAGCATAACCCCTGCCAGGCCTCGTGCCCTCAGCAGAAGGATGGACACAGGCACCAGGAGAGCAGGGGAACAATATTAGTGACTGATGGGAAACAGCTGAATTGGCAGTGCCTGGAGCCTGCTGGACTGATCCTCCCCTGACTTGCTGGGTTTGGACTTTAATATCCTAGGGAAGGAGTTAGCCCCCTGGAGGGAGGCTTTGAAAAAGGCCCTGACTTGCCCAAATATAGGTGCTAGAGCCGGGAACAGCTGTCAGGATGGCCCTGTGGGTAGGCCTGGCAGTGGTGGCCTGGGGACCTGACTGATGTTCCCAGCTGTACTGTGATCTGCTGTGTGATGGACCTCGGCCAAGCCACTTCCTTGTTCTGGCTGCCCTTTTCCCTCTGTCTGTCTGGCCTATTGGTCGGTGCATTCATGGGGGCAGAGAGTGTGTCTCACCTTGGACTGGGGAGGCTGCTGTGTGCTACTGCCATGCAAATCATACACATGCCCCCTGGCCTGGTCCTCTCAGGCACGTTGGAGCTCTTCCCAGCCTCCCCTGACCCCGTTACAGGAGCTAATCACTTGCGAGCCGCAGCAAGGCTCCCTTTGCCCAGCGATGCATATGTAAATGAGGCATGAATTGATTACACGGGGTCTATGAGGCTGACCTTGAACAAGGCTCCCAACACGGTACTGTAATTAACCAGGAAGGAATATTAATTTTCCTTGTTGCTGGGCCCCAGGGAATCCCTCCTGGGGGGCCAGGCGGCAGGTGGTTGCCTGGGATTGGACTATCCTTCGCTAATCTGAGCAATGAAAAGGATGCAATGGAACTGCAGCTTGTTCTGGGGTTGGCATCCTCTGCATTGCCCCTGCTGTAGGACTGTGCTGAGAATGAGCGGGGAGAGGGGGAAGCAAGGGGGAAGGCGCTCTTCGCTGCCAGCAAACAGGCCCTTAAGTGACCAGTATGAAGGTCCCTGATATGGCAACCCAGCAGAATTCCCCCACTGCCACCTCTTCCTCCAAAGATGTTGCTAAGACTCCTGCCAGCTGTAGAGAGTTAATCCTTCCACCCCCATCCTAGCCATGTGCAGCAGCGCTCCATCCAACCCAGCTCGGCACCACACAACCGTGCGTGTTTGGTAGGTTGTTTCTTTGGAGGTGATGACGGTGGGGAATCGATGAGGAGGCAGAGCGAGGCCTTCCCAGCGCATTTCACAGCTGGGTACCCCAGCTGCAGCAGAGCAAGAGCGGCACACAGCCCCATCCCTCCCGCCCCCCCAGACAGAACCAGAGACCCCTCTCCATGGCAGGTCGCAGTGTCCTTCTCTAGGCCACTGCTCCAGCCTTGGAGGAAGAAGGAGGCGCTGCCAGGCCGCAGAGAGTTTCTGTGGTTGGCTACAGGCTCATTGCTTCATCCTGTGGCAATGAGTTCCACTGGCTAAGTGTGTGGGAAAAGTATTGTCTTCCATGGGATCCAATGTAAACTGCCCTTTTAGTTCAAAGGGATATTTGTGGTCACATCCCTGCTTCCTCCAGTGCAGACAAACAGCTCCCAGGGCTGTCATCAAGGGCGCTTAACATGAGCTATGTCAGCAGCCGTCAATCAACACCGCATGTCATTAGACAGTGCAAGGCTTCCACTTTGTTTAGACGGAGGGAGAGGTAACACGATAGCTGGTGTGTTCCCCTTATCAGCATAAAGAGAAATGCCACTGGCAATTTTTCCTACCTGCTACTAGCCAGGTAATGAAAGCTGGCAGGCGTCTAAGCTAGTTGCTGCTATGATGTTATCTCCAAAGAGAAATTGCATCTAGTGTGCAATGGGAGGCTGGGGATCAGTCGTCCAGCTCCAAGCGCCGCGCTGTTAACTCCTTGGAACCGGGAGTTGGGGTGAAATGGGCAGTGCCAGCCCCGGGAAGGTTAAAGCAAAACTGCCAGTGTCGCGGGGAGGCCCCAGGAGCAGAGCTGGGCAGAGCCGGGAAGCAGAGAGAGCACCTCTCCCAGGAGCAGGGCGGGGAAGTTGTGGGGAGGGTCAGACCTTTCCTCGTGTTCCCTCCCCACTCAAAATCAAGTCCTGCAGCTGCTGAGTCCCCACGGGGACAGGGCGAGTCCCGGGAATGCGGCTCATGGGAGCAGGGAGTTTGGGACATGGTCTTCCCTGGCCTGAGGGGTCCAGGTCCACTGGGAGGAAACCCAAAGCGGCCTATCTGTCCCTTGCAGCATTCCCATGGTGGCTGCTCGCTGACCTTGAAGAGCTGTGATGCTGCCCTTTCGGAGAAGTCAGACCCAGCAAGCAGGCGCTCTGCAGCAGCAGCATCAACCGCAGCCAAGCAAGACGGATCTCCTCTCCTTGCAAGACCCCATCCCCTGTGCATTCAGTCTGCTGCTCGAGAGCCGGGCTAGGTGGCTCCAAGAATCCACCTGCCAGATTTTCCTTCCACCCAAGAGGTCAGCACAGTCCCATGCGGCCTCTTTGAAGCTACTGGGGAAGACAGAATTGTACTAACTTCCTCCGTTCCCCCCCAACCTTTTCCCTTTTGACAAAGGCACAAAAGGGCACCTTTCCTTGCCAAAGTGCCAGTCAGCGCTTGTCTGATTTCTGACATTTCCAGGCAATCATGCTGCAAGTGCAGTGCTATTATTTTTTTGCTCTAATAAACACCCCCAACCATAATAGAGAAATTCTGCTTTTATGCGGGGGGGAAGGGGGGGGGGGATATCTATCCAAAGATTATTTACTCTTAGTCGATAGCTGCAGAGCGAGGCTGTTAGCCCCAGCCAGTGCCTGATGGGGGTTCTCTTTTGAAGGAACAGAACCATTTCGCAGAAGCGCTTTAGAAATCTCACAATAGCGGTGGCTATATATACACACAATCACTATTGCTTTCTGCACGGGGCTATCAATATTTGCATCCTGTGGAGAATACTTCACTTGGTAAACTGGCTGCTGGAAGTGCCTGTTGAATAGTCCCTGGAATCAGCCACGGGAGATTTCAGGCCCAGGTTCTGCATTAGCCCAGTGAGCAGAGTGAGCTGCAGAAATTAATTAACCCCCCAGTGGCTCAGACGGGCTCCAAATGCATTTAGCAAAGCCCTCAAGCCCTTGCTGAATCTGAAGCGTGCAGGTGGTTGCATTGGCTTCTCTTCATTGGCTTCTGGGTACTGCAGGCACCCAGCACTTTGTCTGTGCTAGGGGTAGAGGGTCTCACAATTGGCTGACCTTTTGGCTGACCTCTCCCGCACCCCCTCTCCCGGCACTTCTGTGAGGCGGAGCATGATCTTGTCCCTCCCTCGATGTCTCACAGAGTCTGTGGCTTGAACCTCAGTTCCTGCACCCAGGGCCATAATCACGAGACCATCCGACGGCCTGTGTTAAAATACAGGCGACCCCCAACTTACAACCGCCCGACTTACAACCCCACGCATTTACAACCATTTTTTTCATGCGAGATAGCTCCTAAAATCCCCCAATTAACGATCGCAGCTCGCATTTACAACGGTGTATGACACAGACTCCACGCATCATCCCAAAACAGGAAACATACAGTCAGACTCGCCAGTTTGCAGCTGCTGCTTGAACTGCATGCGTCTCCACCACATTGGTCTTCACTTTTTAATGATTTTTGTGCATTACTTGAACTATTTAGTTTAGTTTTCCTCCATTTCCATAGTCAATTTTGGTATTTGTAGGGTATGAAATGGATTTTCAGGAATGGAACCGCCCTTTATAACATTGCGCCTATGGGAAATAAGGGCTCGACTTACAATGGCTTGACTTACGATGGTTCTCCAGGAACCAATTAGGTCGTAAGTGCGGGGGTTGCCTGTATACCCTACTTCTAATGAGACTTGTGTGCCATCCGGCATGAACTGCAGAGACCTTTTGGCTGACCTCCGTGGATCCTCCCTTGGGTTAAACCATCTTTATAAATATCTCATGGCGATCGGACTGCCCGGTAAGCACCAAAGGCTGCTGAAATCAAGAGTCAGGATAGCCAGAGAATTGCTCCTGACAAAACACTGGAAACTGTTTAGAAGGGGATGAATAAAACATGCTGAGCCAAGCACCAATTAGACATTGGCTACACTGGGTCTAATGCTATTCATTCTGTGAAGTTCACTTTTTGTTACTTGTCAAAATATTTGCTCTAACAACCCAAGGCTGGGTTTTCCCTTTGTGCCGCAGGAGACTGGTTGGATTTTGTCAACTCCGTTATGCAACGAGACTTGCCTGTAACAATCACTGACATAGGGTGGGAGCCGCTGGGGACACCTGGGAAGCAGGTGCCTGGTGAACTTCCCACCCATCCCGCGAGGTGTGGATCAAACCCAGCCCACCGTCACTAGCAGCAGGTAGCGCAACCCATGGAACCTTGGCGCATCAGCTGGCTGCTTGTGCTCCTGGTGTGTTGCTGGGTTAGGACCCACGGCTAGCTCAGGTTTCTCACGGGATGTAAATTAAGCCCCTCTCCAGTTGGGGATTTGGTTGGCTGGAGCTAAGGGAAAGGGGGCTGCTCAGATGCCTGATAAAGAAATTAATAAATGTCAATGATAGCTGAAATTGGCCATCTGTTGAGGATGGCCGAGCCAGCCAGGAGATGCCACCCACTGCCAGGGGGACCCAGATACAACCAAAAGGTGGTTGTTACAAGTGCCAGATGGTGTGTTGTGTGTTAGATCAGATGCTGGGGTACATTACTAGCATGGGAACGGCCATACTGGGTCAGACCAAAGGTCCATCTAACCCAATGTCCTGTCTTCCAACAGTGGCCAATATAGGTGCCCCAGAGAGAATGAACAGAACAGGGAATTATCAAGTGATCTGTCACCCGTTGCCCATTCCCAGTTTATGGCACACAGAGGTGAGGGATACCATTCTTACCAATCCTGACTAATAGCCATTGATTAACTTATTCTCTGTGAATTTATTTAGGTCTTTTTTGAACACTGTTATAGCCTATGCCTTCACAACATCCTTTGGCAGGGAGTTCCACAGGTTGACTGTACATTGCATGAAAATATACTTCCTTTTGTTTGTCTTAAGCCTGCTGCCTATTCATTTCATTTGCTGACCCTTAGTTCGATGAGGGAAGACTGAAGGAATTGGGTTTGTTTAATATGGAAAAGAAAAGACTGAGAAGAGAAGACTGAGAGGGGACAAGATATGAGTCTTTAAGTACCTAAAGGGGCTCAGATGCTGGGGGGGCAGGTGAGGCAAATGGAAGGCCGAGGGAAAGTGTTGATGGGGCAGGATTTAGCTTCCTTGTCTCTCAGTATAAGGCTTGGTGAGACCAATGCATTCTGACAGCCCCACACAGCAGGGGAAACTGAGGCACGGAGAAAGGCAGGGACTTGTCCAAGGCCAGGAGCAGAACTGGGTCCAGAACCTCAGAGCAACGCTATTTCTGGCCCATGCATTGCTGCACATGCATGGAGTTTCTCAGTTCCCTCCGCAATGGCCGTCTTCCTGCAGCAAACAGGAAAGCCATGGCTATCCGCAGGGCTCCATCCACTGAGTCAGCTCTGGCAACTGCCCCAGCCCAGCCGCAGACTCCCAAGCTCGGGGCAAAACTCAGCCCAGCCTGGGGGCTCCGAGTTAATACTGATCCTGCTGGCGGAGCCGCGCATTGCGCCTTCCATGCTGCTGGTTTTGGGGGCCGTTCAAAGGAGGCGCTTTCCGCCCTGCCTTGCTTCTCCCTCTGGCGTCCTGGCCCACATCCCCTTCCTCAGCCAAAACAGCTGCCAGTGGCCCAGGCTGCATGCGCGCTGGGGCATTTATTTGTGGTGTGTGTGGGAAGCCATGGGATTCTCCCTCCTCAAAGCCGTTCGGCCCCTTTCCAGTTGGAACATCTGTCCTCTCCCCCCTCCACCCAGACCCTCTCTTGAGTTCTGGGAGCTGCTTTATCTTCTGCTACGTTCAGGACACCGGGGATTCTGGACGTTAGAGCAAAGGACGCTCTCTCTGCCCACGCCCCAACTGCTGGCACCCACCCGGCTCCTCCAGGCCCTCGCGGCTGCTCTAAAAAAGACACATTCTGTGCTGCCGAGTTTCCAGTCGGCTACATTTGCCTCTGGTGGGGGCCCAGGTGAAGGAAGGATTCCAGACGGCCCGAGTTTATGGAGCTTGCTAGGCCGGGAGCGGCCGAGCTGGGCTCGTCTTGGCCTGGGCACGTTTCTCTGCCATGTCCTGGGCCCCGCTGTGAGATGTGTGGAGGCCTGTCTGCCCGGCGTCCAGCGCTAGTGGCGCAGCCCAGCAGCCACCTGTGAGATTGCAGGGGAATCCCAGCCAAGATCGGGCCTTATCTCCCCTCCACATGCCCGGTAGCAGAGAGCGCTCCAGTCACTGCCCAGCTGCAGCTGAGCTGGAGAATTTAATTCCTGGTGCCTGGGTAGAAAGCAAAGCCGCAGGCAGCACCATGATCTGTACAACGGAAAGGAACCGGCAGGGAGCTGAATAAATGGCCCCTCGCTGTGGGGCAGAGGGAGGGCTCTGAGCAAGGGGCGCTGGCGGTGACAAGGTGAGCGACATGAGCAAAGACAGGGATTTGTGGATGACCCCAGAGCCCTGTCACAAACCTCTGGGGCCAGATCCTGCCCCCCAGCTTTGCACAGAGGGAGGCCAAGGCAGAGCTGGGATAGGACCCAGGAGTCCTGTTGCCCCGGCCCACGCTCACTCCTCCAAAGCATTCTATTTTAGCTTCTAGCATTTTCCAGGGATTTCTCCATTCAGTCAGGGGGCCGAGGTACCCTGGTGGTGGTGGGGGTTGAGTTTGTCTTTGTTCCATTCAGCAGGGATGTAAAACAGGTTTTAAAACCGTAACTGTTAAAAATCCTAGCGGTTACACGGTTAACCGTTTTAAATTTTTTTACCGTGTTTTAATTTTTTAACCGTTTTTAACCGTAAATAACTTTTTCCTTATTTACTTTCTACAGCTGGGTGGCACTAGGGAGGGAAAGAAGGTGAGGGGTGCCCCCATGGCTCCCAGGGAGCCGGTTGCTACCCTGTGCTGCGGGCTCTGTACTGTAAGTGGGGCTGGAAGCTGGAGGAGTGGGGCTGGCAGAGCCTGTGGCGCTCAGCCAGCCTCACTTCCAGGGTGCCGGCCCTGCTCCCAGCCAGGAGCTGGATGTCCCATTTTGCAGCATAACAGCCCACGAGGCAGGGTGACAGCCACTCCCGAGGAGCAGGGCCGGCAGCCAGGAGCCGGTGCATGATGGGTCCTGGCTTTACTCACACAACAAGCACCTAACTTGGACTGACAGCTTGGTTTGTGTCAAAGACACAATTGCTCCATAATAACTTGCCTCAACTAGCAGGCCCTTGGCCCCTGGCCCCTGTGGCCCTTTGAAACCATCCCTCTGTGTGAGCCTGCCTGTGCCACATTGGGGGAATTCGTATGGCCGATCCACAAAGAAAAAAAACCTACTTAGATGAAGGAAAGTGATGCAGGAAGCAAATGAATTCTAGAAATCTGAGAGTGTGTGTGTGATTGTGCACGTGCACCGGTATGCTTGTAAGAGTGTACACCTGTGTGAACCTGCCGCTACCATGTGTTTGTGTGATCATACGTGTGTAGAGGTGAGTGTGTGTCTGCATGTGTGCAAGCATACATGTGTAGTGCACTTGTGACTTTGCGAGGGACTCGCATGCTTCTTTCCTCCAGCTAAGCCCTCGTTTGACCTAAACATGCTGGAGGCGCTTGGCGCAGCCTGGAGGCTCTTACAGATATTTTTAGAGAGCAGAGAACTCCCTCCCTCCATGTGCAAACGGTGACTTGCAAAAAGCATCAGCAGATTCCCAAAGGGTTCAGTGATTTGCTGCTGCTGTCTGGAATGATCCCTTAAGCTCCTTATGGGAAACCGTGCAGATTTCCAGGGAATCGTTTCACTGCAGAGCCACAGGATGTGGGAAGCAAAGGAGCCAGGGTGATACAACAGCTAATCCAGGAGGCAGAGCCAGGCAATATGACTCAGGAATGCAGCAGCAACATGTCACTGGTAAAAGAAACTGAAATGTTAAGGGAGATTAGAGAGGCTATCAAAATAAAAAACTCGATAATAGTGGGGGATTTCAACTATCCCCTTATTGACTGGGTACATGTCACCTCAGGACAGGATGCAGAGATAAAATGTCTTGATACTTTAAATGACTGCTTCTTAGAGCAGCTGATTTAGTGCTAAGTGGAGCACAGGATCTTGTTCAAGAGGTAAATATATAACTGGACCGCTTGGAAATAGTGACCATAATGTAATAAAATTTGACATCCCCATGGTGGGAAAAACTCCTCAGCAGCCCAACACTATAGCATTTAATTTCAGAAAGAAGAACTACACAAAAATGAGGAAGATAGTTAAACAGAAATTAAAAGGTACAGAGACAAAAGTAAAATCTCTGCAAGCTGCATGGAACCATTTCAAAGACACCATAATAGAGGCCCAACTTAAACGTATACTCCAAATTAAAAAACACAGTAAGAGAACCGAAAGAGTGCCGCAGTGGCTTAACAACCAAGTAAAAGAAGCAGTGACCGATAAAAAGACATCTTTTAAAAAGTGGAAGTCAAATCCTAGTGAAGAAAATAGAAAGGAGCATAAACTTTGTCAAATTAAGTGTAAAAATATCAGATATATAGTAGCCCAGTGTCTGTGCGTCTGTAATGCTGACATACACGGCCACGC
>JANRFK010002918.1:10317713-10328046 GCA_030068395.1 Apalone spinifera | reverse complement strand
CAGCAGCAGAACCCTATGGAGAGGCGGAGCCATTGGCGGACCATGTAAGGTGTATCAATCCTTGCTCCCTCCAGGTTGGAATGGTAAAACCCTGCCGGGTGAACTTCTGAAGCCTGAGGTGGCCCTGACCTGGGGCAGAGACTTTTGGGTTGTTGGACTTTTGGGACTTTGGGTGATTTGTGGCTGGGGGGTGGGTCTTTGCTCATGTTTGGTCTATGAATCCGAGTTCTGGTGTTTTCCCAATTTAATGCTGATGTCGGTTACCTCATGTTATTAAAGGTTTGCTGCTATACTGAGGCTCTGTGCATGCGAGAGGGGAAGAATTGCCTCTTTGAGGCACCCAGAGGTGTATGTAAGATTTCCCAGCTCACTGGGTGGGGGCTCGAGCCGGTGTTGTATTACCTTGTAGGGAGGAGACCCCTAGATACTGAAACCGGGCCTTGCTGCTATTAACTCGGCCTGGCAGAAGGGTTACATATGTAGTCCCAGGGTAGTGTTAATTTTCTTTTTATTTGATATTAAATCAACATCATAAGCATTGCTCCTTGTTAATTATCCTGAGTTTTAAAATTTTTGTCTTCCATACCTATGAGCAGTTTAAAATATATATGTATACCTAGGTTTTTTGTTTGTACTCGTGGTGTACATAAGAAAATTCAACCCGCCCGAGGATGGAAAATGTTAGAGGGAACATTGCTTATTACTACAGTATTTGCATTTCACAGCTGTGTTTCAGAAACCCTAGGTTACTACTAACAGGGCCGGCCCGAGCCATTCGTACGCCCCGGGCCCTGGGAGCATGGCAGCGCTCCCAGGAGTGTGGAGCATGCGCGGCCCCGCCCCTGGGCCCCGGGTGCCCAGAGCATGCGTGGCCCCACTCCGGGAGCCGGGTGCATGTGCGGCCCCGCCCCCACCTGGTCCACCAGCCCCGTGCGGCGACCCCTACAATGGGACGCCCCGGGCGGTAGACCGTCAGCCCGTAGCTTGGGCCGGCTCTGACTACTAAACACTGTTTCTGGCAGAAATGTATGGCCAGCATCAGCCAATGTACTGTTAGTTAGTAAATGACACTGAATGATCATGAGACTCAGTGTTGACAAGTTATCAGCTCTGTGGCGTAATGCACTGCACTGTGGATTATAAGGTCGTAGCAGTGGCAACATCACCTTAATTTTCTCCTTATCAGCTGATTAACTATCAGGTGAATCCAAAGTGTAACTGTAGTATACAACAAAATGGCTGTTTTAGAATGAAGTACCATGAATTTCTCACACGGTGCACCACTTGCAAGAGCAAAGATTAAAGTGTGTGCTATTAGATTGTCATGTTATTGGATTGTAAAGGGAACAGACAGATCACTGCTGCACCTACGGTGATGTTTGCCCCAAATTGAGTACAAAGTGGGCCACATGAGGTGTCAAACGAAAGCTTATGCTCTACTGATTCTATGTATGATACTCGTGTGCTTCTATGATGTTTGTATGTGAAGTTATGAATATGGGCTCTGTTCTTGTACTGTAAATGTTCTCTGCCTGAGAGGGAGCAATGGGCCTGGACTGCCTATTGTGAAGAAGGATTGTTCATTGAATGACTGTGTTAATTAGCACTTCTAATGGACCTCTCTCTCTCTCTCTCTTTCTCACCCCTCACCTGTGTGTAGGCCCGGGGCTGATTGTGGCACAGGGAGAACTGGGGTGTCTGAGGGGTTTTGCTCATGAGGGTTCCTGCTGGCTGGATTGGCAGCTGAAGCGCTTGGCGTGACTGGTTTGTGGCCTATTTGAGAAAGGTCTCCAGTTAAGGGCCGTAAGTATCCCTGGTTTTGAGCAACTCACCTTGAGCTGACACCCTCAGCGGTGCCCAGCCCCAGCTCGGTCCATCACATAGGTGTATAGAGGTGATAGGGCATTTCTCCCTTTTATATTTTGATATAGTCTAATTTAAGGGCCTACAATTATGAGAGTGCCTAAGGACTATGTAGAGCTTAATCCAGCCTCGGCTCCAACCGCAGGTGATAATATACTAAATGATGAGTACAACCCATCGTGTAGGAGCTTCAAGTGACGTGAATCTTCATTTAGCCTTCAAACGGACGCCAAAACAAATAATACACACACGTCCTCCTTTAGCCACATGAACAATGCTATAAGCACTGTAAGGGCACAATCCAACTCCCACTGATACCAAAGAAAAGACTGCCGGTGGCAACAGACGATGAATCGGGCCTGAACATGGTAACCCAAATTCAGGGGTAGAGTTGAAATTGTTTAGACACCCGCCAGTGAGCATTGGGCTGTTTAATCATCCGTGCACCTGTTGCTTTTGTCAAAGTAGGTTTCAAAGGCTGTTTCTTTGCAGGTGTGTTGAGAGGTGAATCTTCTCCAGAGCCTCATTGACTTCATGGAGAAAACCGGTGCAGGCTGTCCCTGGAAATTTGCACTGGAATCTCCCTAGAAAGGTGTTAAAATAGCAGGACCGAATGAGCTGGGAACTGCATGCAACCCTGTCAAATGGCTTCCTCCTGCCCCCAGAGATGGGTGGGGAAGCTTTCTATGGGAGCTGTGTCAGAGCCTGGAACTGAAGGACTGTGCATGGCTGGAGGATGGAGAGAGGCTGTTCTCAGGGGTGACGGATGAGAGAACGATGAGCAATGGTCTCAAGTTGCAGTGGGGGAGGTCTAGATTGGATAGTAGGAAAAACTATTTCCCTAGGAGGGTGGTGAAGCACTGGGATGGGTTCCCTAGGGAGGGGGTGGAATCTCCATCCCTAGAGGTTTTCAAGTCCCATCTTGACAAAGCCCTGACTGGGATGATTTAGTTGGGTTGGTCCTGCTTTGAGCAAGGGGTTGGACTTGATGACCTCCTGAGATCTCTTCCAACCAGCGGTGGCCCATGAGCCTAGGCGAGCTAGGCAGCTGCCTAGGGCACCGCTGGCCCGGGCACCCGATGATGATGTCACCACGGAGCTCCAGGGTGCCCCGTCATGACCTCACGGCCATTGACGGCTGTGCAGGCAGGGGCACCGATTGCGCCACCCCGCCTAGGGTGCCAGCTGCTGCAGCCAGCCTCGGGCCGCTCCTGCTTCCAACCCTAGGATTCTATGACTCTACAATCCCAGAGCCAGCTTTTTTGGTTTCCCACATTGTCAGCATCGTGCAACAGCTGTGAATCCCCATAATTGTTGCACGGAGGAGGGGAGGAAAGCAGCCCTTTCTCCAGCCCCCATCCCATGCTCCATGCGTGTGTATCCAGCAGCCCATTTCTGCCTTGCACCCGGCAAGGGAAAGTCAGTAACTACTTGCAGTTTGAAGCTAATGCCAGTCAGACAATCCTTTGCCTTTGAAGCCATGTAGTGGCCTTTCATGCTGCCTGCGCCTCGCTCCAAGAGCTGTAATTCTGAAGGGAATTTGGCAGCCTTCGTGGGGAGCAAGACAACACAAGCATGTGTTGAAAAGTTGTTCTGCTGTCTCAAAGAAGCCGCTGCCCTTGGCGAATTGGCGGAATGAAACCGTTCCTGGCTGCGACTTCAAGGTGAGCATCCTTTCAAATGCAGCTCCAAAGAAGCCCAGGGGAGGATGACGTGGATCCAAAATACCGGGGCTGGGGAGAACCTGATGGGAGGCTGTTGTTTCTGGGAAGTTAGATAAGAAGGAACCCCTGGAAGATGCAGGCGTGGTGGGAATACATGGGGCCCTGTTTCCCGGCATCACAGTGCCCCCTCCCCGAAGGTGACAGGGCAGGAAAGCTCTTGCTCTTTTTTTTTTTTTCAGCTTGTCCCTGCCCAGACAGAAAACAGAACTTGTCCCAGTGCTGAAGAGCATCCCAGCCACGGAGCTAGAAAAAGCCCGAGGAAGGGTGATCCTGGAGATGAGCCTTCCGCCGAGGTGTCCATTTCGATGTGAAAATCAGTCACTGGGAGCCTCAGTTTCTCCATTTATACAAGTTTCTCCTTCTGCGTGTCAACTTTTGGGGCAGGCACTCCGGCGTCTGTGCAGCACTCAGCACAATGGGGCATATAGGGGCTACTGCTGTACCCACCGTAAGAGGGAGGATGGAAGCTCAATGAGAATCATAGTGGTTTTTTTCTCTCTCCCTTTTCGTTCAGTTCCCATCTCCTGGACTCTGGGGAAGATGTGAGGTTTAGGAGGGACTTGAATCCTGGGAGAAAGGAGGAGACAGCATTTCCTGGGCTGGGAATAGTACTGACATAAGAACATAAGAGCGGCCACACTGGGTCAGACCAAAGGTCCATCTAGCCCAGAGTTCTGTCTTCTGACAGTGGCCAATGTCAGATGTCCCAGAGGAAGTGAACAGAAGAGTCAGTCATCAAGTGATCCCTCCTTGTCACCCATTTCCAGCCTCTGACAAACAGAAGCTATGGACAACATTCCTACCCATCCTGGCTAATAAATATTGATGGACCCATCCTCCATGAATTTATCTAGTTCTTTTTTGAACCCAGTTAAAGTCCTGACCTTCACAACATCCTCTGGCAAGGAGTTCCACAGGTGGACCCTGTGCTGCCTGAAGAAATACTTCCTTTTGTTTTAAACCTGCTACCTATTCATTTCATTTGGTGACCCTGAGTTCTTATGTTATAAGAACAAGTAAATAACTTTTTCCTTATTCACTTTCTTCAGATCCATCATGATTTTTTAGACCTCTATCACAGGGATGGCCAACCTGTGGCTCATGAGCTGCATGTGGCTCTTCAAAGGAAAAATTGCAGCTCTTAAAGGGGTAGTGGTTTTTTGGTTTTTTTTTTCTCAACAACTTCTTTCCCTTAGCTCTTTGCGTTGTATCCACCACTGTTTTGGCTCTTTGTCTGTAATGGGTTGGCCAACCCTGCTCTATCATATCACCCGTTAGTCTCCTCTTTTCTAAACTGAAAAGTCCCAATCTTTTTAATCTCTCTTCATATGACACCTATTCTAAACCCCTTCATCATTTTTGTCATCCTTTTCTGAACCTTTTTTAGTGCCATTAATGGGGCACAGAAGTTGGACCTGCTGGCAGAGTGGGGATACATTGCCCGAGGATGGAGATTTGCCCAACTCCTGAGCCCCCAGGCTTTGTGCTCTGGCCTGGGCCCCATTTACTCATTCGCACCTCTGCTGGTGGGTGGCAATCAGCGGAGTGATACGGAGTCAGAATGGCCCCTGGGCTCCAAAAGGAAGGCTCAGGCGGAGATTTCAATGCAGCCTGGGATTGGGGGGGGGGAGGGCGGAGGGAATTGTCCTTGTTTCTCATCCGCAGACTTCCTGATGGGGTTGGGTTAGTACAGGGGTCTCCAACCTTTTTAAGCATGAGATCACTTTTTGAGTTTAAGTGCAGTCCAGGAGCTGCCTCAGACCCAAACACCCTTGCCCCGTCTCCTTCCTGCCCCTTCTCCGTGACCCTGCCCCTGCTCACTCCCTCCTCCCCGCATCCTCACTCACATTTACCCAGCTGGGGGCAGAGGGGAGGGGGATGCAGACCCTTGTCTTGGGCTAAGGGATTTGGAGTGTGGGAGGGGTTCTGAGCTGAGCCTGGGGCAGGGAGTTGAGGTGCAGGAGGGGGTTCATAGTGCAGGCTCTGGGAGGGAGTTTGGGTGCAGGGGGACACAGGGCTAGAGCAGTGGTTTGGGGTACAGGAGGGGTTCAGGACTGGGGCCGGGGTTCAGAATGCAGGCTCCAGCTGGGCACCGCTTATCATAGTTGGCTTCTGGGTGGCAGTGCAGTGGGGCCAAGGCAGGCTCACTCCTCCCCTGGCCCTGCACCACTCCCAAAAGCAGCCAGCAAACTCTCGCCATCCCTGCCCCATCTCTGCTCTGTGGAGATGGGGCACAGGGTGAAAGGAGGGGCACCCTGACATCAGCACCCCCTCCTCTTCTTCCCGTGCACTGCACAGCAAGCAGGAGGCTCCCAGGGGTGAGGGGCACCTTCCAAGCAGAGGGCAGGAGCAGCACAGCAGTGCTGAGAGGAGCAAATGAAGTGTCCGCACTTGACAGCCTCTCGGCCAAACTTCAGAATCACCTGTCAAAGGTTCCAAGATCTACCCGTAGATCCTGATATACTGGTTGGTGGCCACTGGGTGAGTACCTTTCAGACAGACAAGCCACTAAACCTCGGCGGCTGCCAGGGCTGCCCAGTCTGCTCCGCCTCCCACTCTAGCACTCCCCCATTCCAGTCCCGGTAGTGCTGCCACTCGCTTAACTGATAGCCTCTGGTGCGGCGAGCTGAGTCATGGAATAATCCTCAGGCATTAACCATGCTCCCAACAGCTGGTAATGCCAGCTGTATATCCCGCTTCTCCCTGGTGGACGGTTAGTCTGGGCTTTGCTTTCTCTGAGATATACAGAGGTGCTGCTATTAAGTCCAGGAGAAATTACGGGCTTGGCTTGGGCGCTGTGAAGCAAAGTGTAATGAGAACAAATGGCAGAGCAGAGCTCTATCCCTGGAGGATGGAGAGAGGACTTGTGGACCAGGTCCCTAATCCAGGAACCTGGCAGGACCCCCAAGAGGCTGTATTTATACTGAGAAGCAAATGGGGAGAAGGGACTTAAAAAGCGGAGGGTACTGCATGCTTCTGTTAGTGATCTTGATTATAAACTCAGGGTTCTAAGGAAACAATGGACGCAGGAAGCATTCTGCCAGGCCCCTGTGCTCCTTTTTGCCTTTGTAACTGGATCACAACATCTTGGCAGTGAAACTGAAAACAGGTGAAGAGAGAATCGAGTCCCAAGCAAGACAAAGCCATCATGCTGCTTCCTGGTAAAACCCCATTGGGGCTACACCGGAGTGCGATTTGGACCAAGATGTCAAAGGAAAAAGCACAACGAGGGTCGAGAAAATACAGCATCATTGTGAAACCAGGGATGCTGCTGACTCGTTTAGTCATTTAAAACATTCTTCTACCTTTCTTTAGCAGGCACTTGGATTTTTCATGGACTGCAGGATCTGCTTCCCAGAGAGAAATTTATAGCTGTGGATTCTGCAAATATCAGCCCACTTTAATTATGTTCTTAAATAAAGCTATAGAGTTGAATTGTAGCTTTAATTTGCTAGGGAATAAACTTTTTTCCCCCCTCAACAAGTCTATTAAAAATGCAAAAGGTGGAAGAGGATAAGAAAGGCTGTTTTAGAGCTATCTAAAGAATGAAAAATACAGACAGGAGAATTGGTTCAGCCTCATCATTCCAGAAATATTTTGACTCCCTGACTATTTAGTTTGGGGTCAGAACAATGCTAGCAAAGATCTGGGACCTTCCTTCCTTGCAGGGTCTTAGTGCCGGGATTCTTATTTCGACATAATGTCGAAATAACGTCGAGCTGGAGGACTTCCTACTCTGACTCCTGTAACCCTCATTTTACGAGGAGTAAGGGAGGTCAGATGAAGAGTGCTTTACCTCAGACTTCCTGCTGTGTAGGCAGCGCTAAAAGCTGAAATAAGGTCTTTCGACTTCAGCTATACCATTGACATAGCTCCAGTTGAGTAGCTTATTTTGGCTTTAGCCCTGCTGTGTGGATGTGCTCTCAGTGACAGCATAAGCCCTATGAGTTGGAGTCAGCTGGCACGGGCCAGCCACGCCTGTCTCTGTGCAGTGTGGACATGCTCACGCCCCTGTGAATAAGAGTGAAGTTCATGTCTGGCAAGAGCACAGGCACTTCAGCCCTTAAATGGCACATAGACCTCATACTGCACAAAGGTGAGTTGCACCCACAGGTGAGCACGTAAGTGCCTGTGAACGACTACTCCCCGCATGAGGAAAATGGCACAGTGTAGCACTGTATTAAGAGATGTGTCTGCGAGTCTCTATCCTGCATTGGCTAGGTCAGGAGAAGCACTGAGTGACCTAACAGTTCTCTTCCTGACTAGATTTGACCGGCTTAGTTCACCCCCGACTCCACCGGGGTGTATCCAGGGATGTGCTCCAGGGTCCTGGTTCATCACACGCCACTAGGTGACTCAGCTTGTCCTAGACGCGTCAGTGCTGCCCCGAGAGTGCCTTTCATTACGGTCACATCCCGCTCAGTGCCCAGGGGCCATGCAAACCAGTTTCATCCCCCAGACTCCTGAGTTCTGAAGGAAGCCGGAGTGGCCAGGTGTTGCCCAGTTTAGGCTCAGAATTCAGAGCCCAGCAGCAGCTTCACTCAGCTCTGGCCCTGGGTTTGCCTTTCCTGGGGTGTGAGGCGATCTCTGGGCAGGCGGCTTTTGGGGTGGCTTCCTGCCTCTGGGGTTAGGCCAGGAAGTGTGAGTCTAAGTAGGCCCTGAGTGCTGGACCCCGGCTTTCCAGGGCAGACAGCCCCATCCCAACAAAGTGTCCTGGAGCATTTGCCTGGGGAGGGCAGGGTGGTGGGTTCAAGTCGTGGCCCCCACCCTGGGAGCAGCCGAACAGCCACCACAGGCTATCCCAGAGCAGGAGCTGGCTCTAGCACTCGGAAGGCAGGATAAAGGATGCCTAGAAGGTAGGTAGGCTGCTCCACTTCACTGGGGTGTTGGGAAGCCTGGGTGAGATCATGGGGTTCTGACTGAAGCAGAGAGTGGGATGGGACTTTCTCTTGGTACTGGCAAACAAATGGAATGACCTTTCAAGGCACTGCACTAGCTAACGCAAGCTTCTCTCTGACTGATGCTGGTTTGCTGCCATTGTCTGGCCAAAGGGCTTGTCCGAGCCCCTTTGATGCTTTCTCCCTGGTGCAGCTGGTGGTGTTAAAGAGGGGTGTGTCTGTGTGTGTGGCTTGCAGACGTGTTTAGAGCATGCTTTTCAGTGCTCTTCCCTTTGGTATATATGGTCATGCCAATTTTCTTCCACAATTTGATCTGAGGAAGTGGGTCTGGCCCATGAAAGCTCATCACCTAATAAACCATCATGTTAGTCTTTAAAGTGCTGCATAGTCCGGTTTTTTCTTCCCCCTTCTCTGAGGGTGTGTCTAGTCCACAGGGTTTTGTCGACAAAAGTGGCCTTTTGTCAACAAAACTATACCTGCGTCTACGCTACTGCTGAGTTCTATTGACAGAACTCGGCAGTTTTGTCGAAGGCAGTAAACCTCATTCTACGAGGAATAGCGGCGAAGAGTCCTGTGGCACCTTACAGACTAACCGAAGTGTTGGAGCATAAGCTTTCGTGGGCAAAGACCCACTTCGTCAGATGCATGGCAAACAAACATGACATGCATCTGACGAAGTGGGTCTTTGCCCACGAAAGCTTATGCTCCAACACTTCGGTTAGTCTATAAGGTGCCACAGGACTCCTCGCCGCTTTTGCAGATTCAGACTAACACGGCTACCCCTCTGATACTCTGCGAGGAATACCGCCTTTTGTCGATAGAGTTCTGTCGACAGAAGATGTTATTCCATCTACGCTGTCCTTTGCGTCTACACTCTCATGTCGACAAAGTGGCTTGCTTTGTTGACAGAACTGGATGTAGTCTAAACACTCTTTGTCGACAGTATCTGTTGACAAAGCCTCTGTCGACAAAAGCCTGTAGTCTAGACGTACCCTGAGAGATGGAGCCTCAGTTTGTGGCCATTACAGGGCCAGCACTGACCTCAGCTCCACAGCCAGCAAGTGTGTTTCGTTGGGATCCACAAAGTGCAGGGGGCTGAACTCACACATGGCCACCAAGAGACAGACACAAGCACACACATAGCTACAGACAGACACACACATTATCACAGAGAAATGGATAGACAAGTGCACAGAGACTCACAGGCACACTGTCCCTTCTCCACAGAGTTCACAGTCCAGGATATGGAGAGCATGTCTGCCCTGCAAAGTCATGCCCCTGCAAGGTTTCATCTAGTGAGCCGGGTCACGGCAATAGTGCGCTTGTGGAGGAACGGGCTCTGTGGTTAGGCCGCCCTCCCAAATAGGACCCTGCTGGGCATCTGGGTTGCTGGCCGGTGACAAAAGCTAGCAAGGCTGGGCCTCTCATGCTACACTTCTGCTTTCAGTGTAAACAAACCGTCAGTGCTGGTAGTGAGCCGGAGATTTGGGCCCTGCTCCGACTTGCTGGGAGCTTCTCCGGGGAGTTTGCTGGGGGTCTTGGCTCCTCTCCTCCTGCAGTTAGAGCTGATGTCTCAGGTTTGTGGGAAGGGGCCACAATGATAACAGGTGAGGAAATGGAGGCGGGGCTGGTGGGGCTATTTACACCTCCCTGTGATATTGAACCAAATACACAGATCTCCGGATGCCCTCCTCACTAGGGAAAGAGGCACATTTACTGCCCCAAATGGCCTGCTTGCTGGACAAGGCAAGTACAGGCCACAGCCTGTTGCAAATATAAACACTCCAGCTACGTCTACATGGGCATGATTTTCCGGAAATGCTTTTAACGGAAAAGTTTTCTGTTAAA
>JANRFK010002918.1:10303400-10317613 GCA_030068395.1 Apalone spinifera | reverse complement strand
CGGAAAAGCGGCTGATTTTCCGCAAAAACTGGCCAGTCTAGACACAGCCTCCCTCTCCCTCCGGTGGCTTGCTCTTCTCTAGTACCACCAACCTGAGATGGAAATAACCAGAGAGGGAATTAATTTACCAGTCAAGGCTTGGCCTAGTGTGACCCAGCTCCGGGGTGGAGTGTAGCACTAGTCCTCAGTGAGGGTATGTCTTACCCTACAGAGGTTTTCCGAAAAAACTTGAGTTACATCCACACTGCAATTGTGTTCTTTCAAAAGCAAATCGAAAGAACAGAAGGGGTTTTCCAACGTTGGTAATCCTCATTCTGTGAGGGAGAAGCCTTTCTGCGAAAGAGCTCTTGCTTACATGTAACATAGCGTCCATTCAGTGTGGACGCTATCTTTCAAAAAAGCAGATGGCTTTTTCGATGCGCTTTTTCAGTGTGGACGCTCTCTTTCGGAAGAAGTTTTTCCGGAAGATCTCTTCTGAAATAGCTTCTTCCGAAAGAAGCCTGTAGTCTAGACATAGCCTGAGGGCAAGCAGATGGAGAGGAGATGAGTGGTGGGGAATTCAAAGAACCCCAACTCCTCCCATCCCTACTTGAAAGGATAGGCCTTATATGTTGGAAGGGCATCTGCCTCCAGAACCATGAAGCTTACATGCTTCCTGGCTCAGGGCTGAGCCTCCTGGTATAAACTAGCCCTGACTCTCAGACCTGCCGAGAGGTTGCTAACATGGGCAACTCTCCCACAAGGTGGGTATAATTTAGCGGTGTTCTTAAAACCCCGACTTCTGGAGTCAGTTGAATCTCGACTGGATTGATTGTTTTAGAAGTGAGAGGTTTTTTTTGCCTTCAGGGTTGTGAAGAAAAGCTTGGAAAAACAGCCCTCAAAGGGGCAGGCAAACCAACAGGAACCCTGAGATTGCCCCTCCCCAAAACACCAAGCTGATTTAAAAATCATGAAATGAAAAAAAAAAACCCCAAACCGCAATAGCAGACTTGTGATTTTTGAGAGGCAGTGCTGGGCAGGCTGGGGTAGGTGAGTATTGGCTTAGCAACTCAGCTCGTCCTGGGATGTTCAGACCCCTCTTAGGACAGAGATGGTTTGTGTCTCAGGAATGCGGAGCATTCACTCCAGCTGTGCCACTTTTTAATGGTCCATGATCATAATTTCTGGACTGGCAGCTCGACTGGCAAATGATGCTGATGCTTATTACAGAAAGATGCTTATTCTCGTCTCTCTCCTCCCTGCCTGGAAACGCTGGGGGGACTTGTGGCACACACAAGCACAGTCTCCCTCATAAATATTGATGGAACATCTGCATGGAAGGAAAAAAGACACACTCTAATTTAATCAGGGTGACAGTACAGGGGCTCCCCAGAGGGGTCTTGCCATGGTTTCCGGATACTAATGTTACTTTGTGTCACAAGGCATTTTTCAAAATGGAACTTACCGATAATAACATCAGCACGTCTCTGGGGGCACGGAGGAGTGTGTGTCTCGTCTGTTACAATACAGATGTTGCTTTTCAGCTGTCATTAGCCCAGGAGAGAGAGGCTGGATCACACAGGTCTAGTATTAAGAAAGTGTTACATGAATGGGAAAGTCACTCATCTGCAAACATATGCCAACAACCCCACTCGTGTTCAGTGTCACTGTTTTGGTAACCCACGTGGGCTGCGGGAGTGCACAATCCCTCAAAAGGTAATGTGGCATTAGGTTCCACAGAGCTACCTAGATCTCTGCCACTGACTTACTCCATGGTCTTGGGCCAGTCATGTTCCTGCCCTGTACCTCAGTTTCCCCATCTCTAAAATGGAGATAATACCGTGCTAGTGTGCAGGGGTGCTTTCAGTCTTCTAGATCTCAAAGCACCTTGCTAACATTGCCAGAGTATTAAGAAAGGGGGAGGGGAACATGGCCCCTGGGAATCAGTCCCAGAGTTCTGACATTAACTGATGATGATCCGGTTTCCCCTAGTGGACCTGGAATTGGAGAGTAAACACTCATGCTCCGGAGTTTGAAGCGGTTGGGCTTATGACAGGGTCCGAGTGTTCTGCTACTGCCTCTTCTCCCCTGTCATTACCAGAACAGACTGACGCCCCAGTTGATCGGACAGCTGCCTCATTCTCCCCAGCCTGCTCGCAGCAGGTTCTCAATGTAGCACATTTTCAGCTTCCACGAGAGATCTCTCAACCCTCTGTGCCGTTTCAGTAGCGTCAGTTCAAATGACTTCCCAGGAGGTTTTTTTGTTCTAGCTGAATTGTTTGCTCAGTCAAACTCCCCGGCCCAGCTGACTCCAGTTTAAGGCTGCACAATGCATTAGGATGCACACTCTTATTCATGAGCAGTTTCTCAAATGCCACCATGTTCAAGCTGAGCGTCCAAAGTTTTAAGAGCCTCCAAAGCAAACGGTGGTTGGCTCTGAGCAGGTGCAGACTCACAGGGGAGCCGGTCCCAGAATAACTGCACCCAAATCTAGCAGCTGCTGGAGGTGAGCTGACTCAGAACAGGCGTTGTCATGGCTGCGGGTGGGCAGGTCTGGACTGAGAGGTGGACCCCTAGGCTGGAACAGTTTGGCCCAGTATTTCCTGGTGCAGCTGCTCAGAAGAGAGACAGATGCCACCCAGCTGATTAGCAACGCGCCCACGGATAGGTTTTGTTTCCATTGGTGGTGCACATTCACATAGGTCCTTAGTGCATGTAGCAAAATTTATTGCGCACATGAATGGAAAAAATCTGTATGTGGATGGGAAAGGCTAGAGGGAACACTGGTTGGGCCCATTGCAGATTGGCACTGGCACAGTGTTAAGGTCCCTTGGCAGAGCTGGGCAGGACAAAATGTATCAGCTGAGCAAAGTGAAGCAGCGACAGACATGCTCCCAAGCCTCGTGGTTCACAAGTGGACCAGGTGAACTGACCGGGGAGGGCGTGTGGAACATGGCGACTGCTGGAGACTGGATTAACCGGTTATGACCTTATGGCTCGGGCAGCATTACCTGGCCTGCAGGCTGGAAAGAATATGCCAGATCGATCTACTCTCAGCCTCCCATTTAGATACGAGGAGATATCTCATAACGTGACAGATGGGGAAAACGGCTCTGACTTTGCAGAGGACAAGCTACCATGCTTGCCTGCCGCTGGACATCTCAAGAGGCTGCTCAGGGTGAGTGCATGGGAAAGTTCACTCCAAACATCCCTCAGCACCCGCTGGCAGCCAGCCCCTGGCCAGGCCGTGAACCTGCCGAATACACCGATGGAAATTTCCACAGCTCAAGGCGAGGGCCGGCCCTGGGTCAGACACGGCTGCAGGGAGGCTGCGCAGCTGGACGTGAACAAAAGGACAGGAAATCAGAGCACGTGACTGCCAGTAATTGTCCCCTTTGTTTTAATGCCTCCCCTCTCTATTTCTCTGCAGCCACCTCCCACTACCTGCCCTCCCCTCTCCGCTACCCCACTCGGCACCATCACTTCTGCTTCTCTTAGGCCCCTCTCGTGTCATGGGCTCCAAGGGGGCGTCTCTGTGCAGCTACAAGTGGCACACACATACGTAGTATCCTCACACTAGCACCCGCAGGCCCCAGAGAAGCTTGGGCTCAGCACACTTAGGGCTGTGCAGACGCACAGGGAGAGCCAGGTCCTGCCTCTGGGAGCTCACGGTCTAGCTCTTTTTTAGGTTCTGAGCCGCTGACCCACAGAAAAATCCGTCGGGGGCCACACAGAAGTGAGAAGGAACAAAATAAAAGTCACTGCCCTGGCCTCTGACTGAGAAGCAGAAAGACACTTTCCACACTCCCCTCCCACACCAGAGCCTAGGGGGACCTGGGCTAGTAGATTTTGTTGGCCCTCCTATGGTTCTGGGGTAGGATGAAAAAGAAGGGATTCAGTGTGTGGGAGGGGACTGCCGGAAATGGGCTTGGGGCGTGGGGTTTGGGCAGGAGGGAGGATGCAGGAGCTTCAGGGGCCAGATCCGGGCAAGCCAGGGGCCAGATCCGGCCCTTGGGCCATATGTTCCCCACCCCTGCTCTAGATAGTCTAGAAAGGAACTAGAGGCCTTGCAGAACGTCATTGCCAGAGAACTCAGGTTTCCTGACTCCCAGCCAGGAACACCGAGCTCCACAGCCTCTCCCCAGACATGGTCCCGTCCCTCCCGACGAGGCTCCCCAGAGGCTGGCTCCAGACCAGCCGAGGCGTAAAGGCGACCTTCTGCCTTTCACTAACCCCTGGTGGCATCTCACCATCACTGTCTCCGATGTTCCAGTGCCCCGGCTGGCCGAGCTGTTGGAGCTGGTTGGAAATACCGGCCAGCCCCTGCTGGCGTTCAGAGACGATCCCCTGCGAGGCCCAGAACCAGGCTGTGGCGGGGAGGTGAAGTGCTTCTAGGGCACATTTTTTCCTAAGCCACCCTGAGGGGTGGGCGGGGGGGAAGGGCACCTGGAGAAGCCCAGAGTGCTGGGTGGAGACAAGGCCTCTCCTGAGAGCAGTTACTGGGAAGGGGAAGCATGTAGCTCAAACTTCCCGCTTGGAAATAATTTCTAACCCCTCCTTCCCCCGCAAATGGTAATGATCTCATTGAAAGGCAGCAGGACTTTCCACCAGTTCTAAAGCTCCAGTCAGAGCTGGGATCTTTCCCTCTCATTCGCTCTCCCCCCGCTTCCCGAGAACACATGCCGTCCCCAGGGATTCCCGCGCTGCCTTTATGTCTGCCTGCTCCGTGCTCCGCTTGGCATCCTAATGACTCTCGCCGCTCAGGAGCGGGAATGGAGCGCCTGGCAGGGGGAAGGGCGGCAGAGCTGGAAAAGCACCATGGCCCTGCTAGAAATTTTCCCGGGACGGGTCTCGGCAGCAGCTTACAGGAGGCGCTGCCCTTTATAAGCTGAATAATGGGCACTCGAGCGAGGGAGCAGGCAGCCCCCAGTCCCCTGGCCTGCTGGGGCGGTGGAAAGCACAGTGGCTCCCAGAGGGAGTCGAGAGAGAGGGGCTCAAGGTGATGGAAAGGCATCTATAGCAGTGTCACTCACGTCCAGGCCTGGACAGAGGGGCCAGCTTGAGGCCTCTGCACCAATGCCAGTACCAGGCCCAGTGTCTCAACTGGCATGCTGTGAGAAGGGGAAGTTTACATGCCTCCTCCCCAGACTTCAAAGACATGGATAAAGTTTTTCTTCCTCTCGGTAAAGCTCTGACCTCATGCAGGAACTACATGCTTTCATGAATGGCTGCCCTCTTCCCTTCTGTGTGAACCATCCCCGGGTGTCTGGTATTGGCCCGGACAGTCCGGTATTTGCGGCTTCTGTCCGGTAAAAAAACCAGAAAATACCAGATATGTAAAATGTCCGATATTTTCTGTTTTTCTCGGATGGAAGGCTGCTTGGGACATTCTTCCTCTGCCGCATCTGGTGCAGGCGGGGGGAAGTGTGGTGATTTAAAGGCACCGTGATACTTTTTTTTTGCTCAACAACTTTGATTCCCCATTTTCTTTTTTTTTTTTTTTTGGCTCAGCAACTTTGGTTCCTGGTTTTTTTTTAACCAATTTTTTCCCTGCCATGTTCAGTATTCTTTGTGAAACTATCCGGCAACCCTGTCCCCAAATGGTCCCTTCATTGCCGCTCCCATGGTCTCTGATGGAGATCGCCGAACATCCCCCGTAACAGACGTCTGGCCAAGTGATTTCATCCTAGCCAATGTTTCCCTCTTCCCACTGATCAAAGAGACTTCCCCCTTAGGTCAAGATTCCAAGGGCACCTGCTGGCTGCAAAATATTTCCTGTTCCCATGTCCCAGTAGAAACTCAGACACTCAGGGGAAGGAGCAGTGAGCTTTGCCCTACGCTATTTTATTATGCACACCTTCTCTTCCAGCTAGCTGTCCAATTTCCATGGGAGTGCAAGAGTGGCCATTCTGCAGTCAGCCCTGGTTATTCAGGATCCTGTTTTCAGACCGCATGATGTACTTGATCTTCCTGAAAGATCTCTGTCAAGCGAATCATTCCTTAAGCACGCTCTGTGCTTGAAAATCCCAGGGTTCAAGAAGTAAATCCATGCCGCTCTGTCCCGCTTAATTCCTGCCACAAAAGCAGCAGCCGTATTTTTTTAACCAGGCTGAAACTCAGTGTGCTCCCAGCAGTGGATTCATTGAATGGCAAGGCTGCCCCATTGAAATTCAGCAGGCGTTGAGCCCTGCAAACCCAGATGATTCTATTGAGAGCTGAACTGAGGAAGGTCAGAGCCCCGCAAGCTGGGAGGGAGATTCCCCCAGTGCTGTGCCCAAGGAGAGTCATGATGAGGTAGGTGTTGGTTCAAACTCAGTGTGAATCTTGCTGGGGTGCGTGCAACCCAGAGATGAAGCAGCCCCCCTGCAAACTTGCCGGGTTTGATCTGAAGTGTCTAATTTTATTCGGAGAGAAAAACTGCTTCTTTAGAAATCCACGGTGCAGAGGTGGGTCTCCAAGCACTGCCTGAAGCTGGGCTGGCTGGCTGGCAAAATCCTCCTCCATGCAGAGAGGCGGCTGTGTGTGCCAAGGCAGATCTGGGGCACTTGGGTGCTGTAGTTCCAGGCTTAGGAAAGAGCATCCCCAGGGAATGAGGGTGCAGAAGCAGCCAAACAGGACCCTTGCCTGGTGTCACGTGACTCGCAGAAGGGGCACCTTGCAGGAGCGAATGCATGCCACGGGGAAGATCACAGCCTGGCTACCAGGAAGGGCCCTGGCTGGCAGACGTCTGCCAGGCTTTTGAGCGAATAAAGCTCCTCGGGCCATGATATAGATGGGTGCTATGTGAGCATCCCTCCCACAGTGCCCCATGCTGGTGTGGTCCTGCAGCTGCCCTGCCAGAGGTCTCCCCTGCACCTCTGCCCCCTCCTCTAGCTCATCCTTGGGCCCAGGAACAGGTCTGCCACTGCATCGCTCCGCTCTGTAATACTTGTCCACATTGCGCCAGACCCTCAGCTGGCTGTGCTGGGGAAAGGCATGAGATAGTATTGTTACAACGCAGCAGCCCATAGGAAAGCCCAGCGGGGCCAGCAAAACCGTACCAATGGGCCGCCCCTCCGCGCCGAGATAAATCCCGCAGGGGATTGAAGCCAAAGTCCCTTGTGCCCATGGATCAGACTCTGCGTTTGGGTGGCAACCAGCACCACTAGCCTTGGGAAGAAAACTCTTCTCACCATGTGGCAGAACTCAAGCACAGTGTGGCGCGCAGGCAGACGTGACCCGGGGACGGAGAGACGTGAGCGGGGAGGGAGGAGGGAGCCGGGAACACTTTATTTCTATGGTACATTAATTTATGCTGAATTACTTTGTGGTGCTACAAGACAATCCACATTATTCCTGAGTGATCCCCATTGTCACACGCACTCCTCCGGGGAGTAGCTGATGAAATAATAATGATGGAAGATTCAATAACAATAGAGACATCATGACAGCTCCTGGTTCATTTTGGGAACGAAGAGCCAAACTCCAACTAGAACCAGCTGGCAGCCCTGCGCTCCTTTACCAATCACCCTGCGTGTCCCCTGGCAGCAGGAGGAAGCCTTTCCTTCGGCCAGCGTCATGGAGAGAGGGTCTATGGCTGGCATGACACAGGGTGAGGGGTGGGCAAATTTCAGACCCTGCATTTGGCAACGTGAATGATGCAGAGCAGAGGGGCAAAGTTTTGCACCCACTTTGCACTGGCCTCATGGGTGCCCAGTAATGCAGGCAAGGGAAGGCACAGCCTTCCCAAACTTGCCTACACGCCCCAGCTGCCCAGAAGGGTGGGGCTGTGGCAAGGCAGCCTGGCTTCCCTGGCCAATGGGGAGGGCTGGGGCCAGAGCTGCAGCACGGCAGTCCCAGCCCTCCAGGTGGTCAGGAAGGATCGGGCTGGGGGTGGGTGGGGTTTGGCTCTAGGGGCGGGCCTTGGGTGGAAGGGGTGTGGCTGGCATTTGCCTTCCCCAGCTGGGCCTTCACCTGTCGCCCGTGACTGGTCTAAGGGACACTGAGGATGCAGATGCAGCTACAGCTCAGTGGAATAGAGCCCTGCAATAAATCGGTGGATATCCGCCGCTGATGTGGACATGAGCATCACATCACCCTGGACACAGCACCAAACAGAGCAATGGCCGGGTGCAGAAACCAGCAGGGAAAGGGTCAGAGGCTGCTGGGCGGACAGGAGCCTGCTTCTCTCAGGGGCTTAGCAGCAGTGCCTTGCTCACTGGGGTTATTATGCTCTTCTGCTCAACCTGAGCCACAACTACACATCCACTCCAGCTGGCATCATGACAGACAACAGACCGAGGCCCTTCCCTCCTGCCGGCCATGTGTCTTGTCCCAGGGGTTGCTGTCCTGTTACTGGGGTGGGCCTGCTTTGGTTATCCCCTGTGCCCTTGTGTCCCGGTTAACTCCCAGGTCGGTCATTAGCCATCAGGTGTGCTTTGCTCACCGAGACTGATGGGCTCTTGAGCCCACACAAAGCCAGCTGCTACTTTCCGATGCCCAGTCGTCCCCCACTGTTGAAAGGGTTCCCAAACACTGCAACAGCTGCTGGGTCCTCCTGCTGCTGCACCCAGCATCTGTGGCTGTGCACTGTGGCTTCTGCCTGTCTGAGCTAGGGAAAACCTGGGGGCAGCCCTCTTCATTGACCAGGGGAGTCCTCCTGCTGCAGGATGGCAGCACACCCTGGGCTGTAAGTCCTAGCCAGGGATACTGCCGCTGTGTCCCACCGGGGGTGATGCCATCAAACAGGCTCCGAGTATGGGGATTCTTTTCCCAACAACTTTCCCCTTGGCTTCCCAAGAAAGGAGCTCGAGTCTGGACTCGGCGCTTTGTTTTGTGGTGGTCCAGCTGTGGGGGTGGGGACGGGGATTACCACAGCTCCAAAAAGCACGTTGTGCTAAATCAGACTGTCTCCACCGACTGCGGCATGCACATGTCCCGTCTAAATTATCCACAAGCTCCAAAATAGGCTAGTGCGACGGGGCTCCGCAGCCCCACACTGTAGCACCCACCACGAGCGCCCTGTTGGCAGCGCAGGGGGCGACATACCGGCATTGTGCCGAGTGTTCGCGGGCGGCAGCACGCCTGGCAGCCCCAAGTTCAGCGGCTGAGATGCTGCCCGGACGCAACGGGGTAGGCGGGGCCACACTCGGGACGTCAGGATGACATCACGCCCGGTGCCGGGAGCGGCGGGTGATTTAAATGCCGCTCGGGGCTGGGAGAGAGGGGGCGCGTGTGTGTGTATGAGCTGCAGCAGGCGTACGTCAGCGGGACCCCCTGTGAGGCAACGGGGACCCGAGCCCGCAGGAGAAGCCAAGCGGCTGTGCCGCTGGAGGCCAGGTAGGCCCCAGGCAGGGGTGGTAGGACCAGTAGGGGAGAGGAAGTAGCCCAGGGCAGGGCAATGCAAAGCCCGCAGGCTGACAGGTTTTGGCGGAGACCCCCGTCAGCCGGATAGTACCATCGAAGGTCCGCGTCCTTAGGGCCCTGGGCTGGGACCCCTGAGTGAGGGCGGTCCCAGCCCCCCCCTCCCTGTTCGCCCTTGAAGGATTTGGGGAAAGAGACAGCGCTCTACGCCCCTCCCCCCAGCTGCAGGTGGGAGCTCTGCACAACTAAGGATTTAGACAGACTGGCTGGGGAAGCCATTCCGCAATAAGACTACGGGTGAGGTGGTGGGACGTTCAGGACCGTCAGACGGGCCGGGGCAAAGACTATAGGGGGGTCGGACCTGGCCTGGTCACAGCTAGTAACCGAAGTGGCAGCTGCAAACTTATCACACTTAAGGCTTCTTACTACAGATTGAACCTTTCTAGTCCGGCACCCTCGGGACCTGACTGATCCCAAACCAGAGAATTTGACCATGGGAGGTCAATACTGTCTTGCAGTGTTACCACCACTTCCGCTGCTGGGAAGACATTGAGGGGTAAATTAGAGGTAAATCACAGCACAGAACACTGAGAGCCAGGGCTGGTGGCTGTAAACAAACTTTATGGGACCACGGGAACCTTGGCCACGCCCATGATAAGTGGACATCCAGTCAACTAAAATCATGCTGGCCCACGGATGATTCCTGACCAAGGAGTGCTGGACTAGAGAGGCTGAACCTGTATTTGTTATTCACCAATGACATTAGTTACAAGGCCACTTGTGAATTCATGTGCTGTCCATTGTTAACCTCTGTGTTCTCACTTCTGTCTTCTTTCATTGGTCAGGAAAGAGCTCCCACACGGAGGCATTGGCAGCCCAAAGGACCAAAGGGTGCGTTATACAATAGATAAGACAGAAATGGGCAGTAGAGGAGGAGGGGGTCTATCCATGCAGTGCCCAGTGTGAGGCACCAGCCCCATTCCTAGCTCTGCTTGATTCCTCTCGCTGAAGGAAGGCCCAGAATAATGTGTACTGGGCAGGTGACCCTCACACCTGACCTGTCCATCCCTTTATTCAGTACGATTGTGCCTTGCTGCTTTAGCTTAGAACACAAGCTTTCAGGGCAGAGACTGTCTTGCCCCTACTGTGCCTGTGTAGTGCCCAGCTGGACCAGGTGGTACAGGTTGTACCTCCAAAACCCAGCACTCTCTGGTCCGGCAACATCCTTCATCCAGCTGGACCACAGATGCTTCTGGACCGGAGAGCCCGGGAGCCTAAGGGCAGGAAAGCTAGCTGGAGCAGGGCAACAGGGTTGCCACCCTGGCTGGGGGCAGCATGAGACTGGGGGCAGAGCCCATGGGAGCTTCCAGCAGCCCGTGGCAGTGCGGGGCTGGGATGGAGTCCCCCGGCAGCACAGCAGTGTGGGGCTAGAGACTGCAGCAGCTGCTGGAGCATGGGGCCAGCACTGGAGCCCTATAGCTGCCCCTGGATGTGCAGGGCTGGAGCCTCACGGCAGGAGCTGGAGACTTTGCTGCCCAGGAGGTCGGCAGCAGCTGGACAAGCAGCCCAGCCAGGTTGGAGGTGGGAGGGCAAGGCAGGGTGCCTGATGGGGCAGCAGGTGATGGGCTTGGGAGCTGGTGGCTGGAGACCTCCCCTGGTCTGGAAAGTTCTCTCGTTCAGGACCGGCCAGGTCCCGACGATGCCGGACCAGGGAGGGCCAACCTCTACTGCCAAGCAAATAAAACCTGTAACACACAATGGGCAGTGGGGAGGGGTGTGCCAGCCCTGGGGTTCCAGGGACGTGGGATGTGGCATGCCATCGATTAGCACGTAGTCACCCCGGACCCAGGATTGGCTGCTCCCCCCACCCTCCTGCTTTAGCCTGTGGACACCTTGCAGTGGGACATATAGCAGCATTCAGGGCAATGCAAAGCCCTCTACAAGGCTGGGAGTGCAGCAGTGGCTAGGCACCTGTCCAGCTATTCTGTCCCCAGTGCTAGCTCACCTGCAGCCTCAGCCACAGAAACGGGCTCTCTGGGACAGCGAGAAGGCTGGGCTGTTTCTTGGGTCGGTCCCGTTTATTCCTGGCAAAACCCGGTTTGCTGGATAATTGCCTGACAGGTTTGCAGCTCCCTTCCAGGCTGCTGCTTCCTCCTGAGTCGTGCTCCTCCTCTTCCCCTGGTTACACCTCTGCTGCCAACTTCCCACAACAGAGCCCGTTCAGCAGATTGTGACACCTGCCATCCACAGGCTGGCCCAGGAGAGAAGTGCGGGGGAGCTGGGCGGGAGAGGGAGGGGGCCAGTGACAGCTGCAAAACAGCCGCACAGAGAATATCTAAGCAAATACACAGATCAATGAAGAACGGCCCAATGGCCCCTTCCGCGTGCGCCGTGCCCTTCTGCGTTCACATGGGAAACCCGGAGAGTTAATTAAAATCCCTTTCCCGACAAGGGCAGCAATTAGAGTTAATGGATTGGTTTGTGTTAATAAGATTAAGACATTTTTACAGCCTGGTGGGAGTAGGTTTGATTCAGCAGGAGTTAGAGTCTCGTCCTGGCCGGTGGAGAACAGGCTCTTCACCTGGCCTGAAACCAAGTGGAGGACTAAATGGTAATGTGGTAGCACTAATGACATGGCCAGGTCTCTGGAGACGTAAGGAGTGATGCCATGGCAGGTCACCAAGGGAGGATGGGGTCTGGATTGTCAAGGGCTGTAACGCTAAAAGAATGGGCTAGATGACTTGAAAGGGTCATAGTCATTAGACATGGACAAGTTTCCAAAATCAGTTGAAGGGCATCTGACTTCGACCTTAATGGAAGGTATTTATCTGAGTCTACATTATTTCTAGCAGCAGGGGTTTGAATTGAGCAGGATTCAAAATGGATTAGACATTTGCGTGAGGAGCGAAAACTGCAACAGAAGAAAGGATCAAAATTTGCAATAAATCCAAAATCATTGAATCAGAATCATAGGTCTGGGAGGGACCTCGAGAGGTCATCTAGGCCAGTCCCCTGCACTCATGGCAGGACCAAGCATCGTCTAGACCCCAGGGTTTCCAACCTGTTCTGAAGCAGTAGCCACTATAAAGGCTATTGCAATAGTGAGCGTGTCACATTATTCTGAAAATGTAAATAATACAGTGGGTACTGCGATAGCCAACTAGCCACACTCAACTGGCCAAATAGCCACATGTGGCTAGTAGGTTGGACATGATGGATCTACACCATCCCTGACAGGTGTTTGTCTAACCTGTTCTTAAAAATCTCCAGTGATGGAGATCCCACAACCCCCCTAGGCAATCTATTCCAGTACTTAACCACCCTGACAGGAAGATTTTCCTAATATCCAACCTAAATCTCCCTGGCTGCAATTTAAGGGATTGCTTCTTTCCTATCCTCAGGGCTTAAGGAGAACTATTTTTCTCCCTTCTCCTCCTAACAACCTTTTAGGTTCTTGAAAGCTGCTATCCTGTCCCCTCTCAGTCTTCTCTTTTCCAGACCAAAAGAATTTGGTTTGTTTAATCTTCCCTCATAGGTCATGTTTTCTAGACCTTTCATCATTTTTGTTGCTCTTCTCTTTACCTTCTCCAATTTGTCCATGTCTCCTGAAATGTGGCACCCAGAACTGGACACAATACTCTAGTTGCTGCTGTGTCAGTATGTATCTCATGCTTCGGGGCATAAACCAACCAGTAACTGACAGGTCAGGAAGAACCGTATCTGTGGGCAGGCTGGCCCCGTACGTGTCTTTTATGAGATTGCTCACCCGCGCCTCTGAAGTATTTGATGCTGGCCACTGTCTGAAACGAGATGTTGGGCCAGATGGTTCATCAATCTGAACCAGTCTGGCAATTCCCTGGATGTGGCTCTGGGAGTCGTAATTTCAGAAAAACTGAGGACATTGTGCACTGTAGGGAATGGCTACGGGGGAGGTAGGCGAGGCTCAGTCTGTGCCTATCACTTCTTTAAACCCCGCCAGCGCACTACGTTCTGCAACAAACACCACAGACTGTCAGGCCTGATGGTGTCACATTTTATTGTAAAGCCCTGTAAGCTCATAACAGATAGTCGGCTCTTCCCCAAAGAAAACTCCTTGGTAATGGACGCATCAGCCAGTTAGCGGCTGGGACGGAGAACGGAAAAGCGGCTCATTGCTCTCTGACATGGAACGACACCCCTGGCAAATAAACGTGACAATGAAATATAGCACTGGAATTACTTCGGAGGCTCCATCAGGAAGGGCGTGCAGGGCAGGTGAACCTGTGAAATGCTCTCCCAGGAGACACAGCTGCCTGAGTGACATCCATCCTAACGATGACCAGCTGTAGAAAGCCACCGGAGTCCCCCCACCCGCCCCCGAGTGTCCCTTCCACATCTGTGGGAGTGGTTCCAAACCGAATGCAACAGGTCAGAAGTTGCCACCCTCCTGGCCTTTGTATCCTGCCCCATTTTCCTGTTGGCCTCAGTGGCATGGACTCTGCTCTCCTCTTCTGCCCTCTTCACAGCCAGGGCTTTGGCAGGACGAGCGCAGACTGTGGATTGTCCTGGAGCTGCCCATTCTCCCAGGGTGGCTGGGAAATCCAAGGAGTTTCTATTGAAACTATCTCACTATGGCTATGTCTAGACTGCAGGCTTCTTTCGGAAGAAGCTTTTCCGGGAGAGATCATCTGAAAAAACTTCTTCTGAAAGAGAGTGTCTACACTGCCAAAGCACATTGAAAAAGCGATCTACTTTTTGGGAAGAGCGCTATCTCGCATGTCAGCTGTGATTCCTATGGACGGAGTGGGTACCTGTGCTTTTCTCGCTTTCCTCTTCTTTTGAAAGAACTTCCTCTTCCTCATCCTCACACGCCTTTTTCCAAAAGAGCTCTTTCGGAAAAAGGCTTCTTCCTC
>JANRFK010002918.1:10264342-10286139 GCA_030068395.1 Apalone spinifera | reverse complement strand
ACATTAGCCTCCCTAGTTCGAACTAGGGGGCTAGTGTAGACATACCCTTAGGGTTTGTCTACACTGCAGGGCTAAAGTCGAATTAAGCAACGCAACTTCAGCTACATCAATTGCAGAGCTGACGTTGTAATAGCTTAATTCGGCTTTTGGCGCTGCCTACCCTGCAGGAAGTCAGAGGAAGAACACTCTTCCTCCGACTTCTCTTCCTCCTCGTGAAATGAGGGTTGTAGGAGTCAGAGGAAGAAGTCCTCCAGCTCGACATGAATTCGAAATAAAGGCTTGTGGTGTAGACACACACTATGTTGTTCTGAAATAATGCTGCTGTGCAGAGGTAGCTGCCACAGGACTACTCGTTTTCAGATAAAACCCAGCAGATGGCAGCATTGGCCCATTTTCCTAGCAAGCCGGCTCCATGCCCTTCAGTCACTGCCGGGGAGTGCTGACTCTCTCTGACCCCGCGGATGGGAGTCTGTACCTTGCAAATGACATCCCTCTCGGAGCTGTGCAAGCCCTGCATTTATCGAGTCACTTCAATCAGCCGTGTGGGGAGAAGACACGGCTCCGTTCTTAAATGTGCCGGATCTCTCCTCCCAGATGTGTCTTTCTGTGTCAGGGAAGCTTTTAAACCTTTCTCCCTCTCCTCCCTGCCTTTCCCTGGCTCTAGCGATGGCTTTCATTCCTTGGAGTGGGAGGCAATTTCAGTACTTTCAGAAGGGTCTGGCTCCCAGATTTCAGGTCCCAGGGAAGCAGTGGCCAACCTAGAGGAAACCGAACCCTTTTCTAGCCCCCCTTCTGTGCTCCTTTCATTGGCTAAATGTGTTTTCTATTTGCCAGATGGCAGAAGATCATATAACACTCAGAGGCCAGGTCAACACTTAGGGAGAAAGTCAACTTAAGACACGCAACTCCAACTATGAGAATAGCATCGCTGGAGTCGACGTACCTTAAAATGAATTTCTGCAGAATCCCCACAGTGGGAGGTCACGGGAGAGTTTCTCCCATCGACTTCCCTTACTCCTTGCGACCCCAGGGCATGCCAGGTTGACCATCAGTAATCGATTTAGTGGGTCCTTACTAGACTCGCTAAATCAAACCCTAGAAGCTCAATCTCTGGATCGTCGATCTCCAGGTAAGTAGGAAAAGTTCTAAGAGATTCCACTGCAGAGAGCAAGAGGCTATGTGCGAGTCAGAAAAATCGCAGTATGTGGCCAAAGAAGGGCGTCTTCCATCTGGAAGAACAACATTATATTGGCCAAAGATTTCTCTCACGGTCTCTTCTTTTTTGCTTTTATAATAAGTGCGCTGCAGCTTTAAAGTGCATGTGCAATTGTTTGGGTCTTGTGCAAATGAGGCCTCTTGCAAAAGATGGACCATTTGGCTAAGAGCATGAAATCCAGCTCTGTGTAAAGGGCTGGCACATAGACCGTGCCTCTTTGAGGGTCCTTGGAAATGGAGCTGGTGGCGTGGGCTTTGAGAATGCTGACTGATTGTTGTGACTGTGTTGTTGTTGTAAATACAGTTGGTGAATCCCCATCCTACCCGGAGCCACAGCCCTGTTGCTAACATACCCCACACCTGCTAGAGCCAGTGGCTTAGCGAGTGGGGGCTGCGGAGGTGGGGGGGCCAGTTGCCCCCTGGGCACCACACTAGGGGGGAACCAATTTAGTCTCCCTCCTCTCCCCCTGTCATTCCTCAGATTGCCTGCTCCTTCTCTGCCCCCTGCCGCCAGCTGGAGCCTGCTCCCTGCCTCGCCGCCCCCAGCCTGACCCTCTTCCATCTCTGCCGGCAGGTTAGTGCATGCGGGGGCCTGGCCCCAAACTGGAGGGGCCGGGGGAAGACGCAATACAAGCTCCCCCCCTCCTCTCAGGGTTGGGCTCAGTCGTGTGCCAGGTTCGGGGTCCCGCCGCACGGTGGTGGTGGTGGGGCGCAAGTTTTGCCTTTTCCCCCAGGCGCATAACACCCTCGCTGCGCCTCTGGCTGGATCTTTGAACTGTGAGCTTGTGAAATTGGAACAATTGTCGATGAACCTGAAAGGTGCACTGAGCAGAGCCATCAGGGCAGGCCTTGTGGGATACTGGCGGAAGCCAGTTCTCACGACAAAACCAACAGCAGAGTCCACATTGGCGTGTAGCCTGGGAACGATGGCGTTTGAGTTATGGGTGGACACGCCTCCAGCAGCCATTGTAAGGGGAGCAGACTTGGTATGGCACAGAGATTCCGTACACTGGGTCGGGCAGGCCAGTAATTCTGTGCACAAAGCCGCGCCATGGCGAAGGCTTCTCATGGGAGTGAGTGCGTGTCTGTCCATGCAACAGCATGCTTCTTTCCACACAGCCGCCCATGCTTGTGCAAAGGTTGAGGGATGAAATGCAGCGATCGGAGACTGGCAATTTATTCCACAGAATCTGCCCCATGCTGCGTTGAGTGAGCTAGCTGGGGATGCATGGAGCCAGGCTTGTACATCCTGATCATGTGCCAAAGCTGCCATGTCTCCTCGCCACAAGAGCTGGTGATCCAGAAAGCAGCCCTCTGGAAGATGTCTTTGAGGGAGCTCCAGAAACCTGCAGCAGCATCATAGAATCATAGAGCTGGAAGAGACCTCAGGAGGTCATCAAGTCCAGCCCCCTGCCCAAGGCTGGACCAATCCCAACTAATTCTTTTCCCATTAGAAGTTTGCAAACGCACGGGGTCTGCATTAGGTCCCAAGATATATGGCTTGAATAAAGGCACAAGTCAATGGGAGGGGGTGAGTGCCTAATTTTTTTGTAACACCCCCCGCTTGGTGTTTTGAGGAGCCTAAACCCTCGGTAATGCTGGCCCAAGGCCCGTGCCTGGCAACATCTCTCCTCTGATTCCGCTCTGGTCTCAGCGCCGGAAGGAGCGCCTGCAACCGATTTCACGCCCCTTCTCCAAGGGCAATTCTGCAGCAACTTCCAACTCCTGGGAGCTGCTACAGACACAAGTGGGACAAGTTCAGGCAGTTAATAGAGCTGCTCTCGTTTTCAACAGAGTTCAGTTTCCTGGCTCAGGTTCTTTTTCAAATATCACCTACCTTAATAAGGACGAAGCCGCTCCAGTTTAATTTATTGGCTCAGTGCACACGCCCCATGAAGGACCCATGTGAATGGAGTAGATAGCTGAATAATGGGACACTTCAGTCACCGCACATGCTCGCCGGGGTGCTATTCCTCTAGTGTGTCGGAGGGCTAATCTTGTGTTATCATCCATATAATACAATTAGTACAGTGTTATCAGGGTATTAATGGTGTCAGTGTGTGTATGTGAGAGAGAGAGAGAGGAGCTTTGGCGGATGTCGCTGTCATGTACCGATAGAGCTGCCAGTGTTCAGCTGAGCCTTGCTTTCGGCCCCGGCTTGCCAATGGCTGGGAAGTGGAAGATTGAGCCAAGCAAGTGACTGGTCAGGATAATGTCTGCATTTATCAGTCCCACTCTTTTATGGTGGCGTTTGTGGGCCAATCTCCATTGGAAATGTGGTCTCACGGGGACGGTCGCCTTAGGCCAAGCAATACAGAAAATAAGCGACAGAGGGAAGGTATTTCCGTCTGCAGAGCAACAGCATCAGCAGGAGTCATTCGAAGGTGAAGCCAGTCTGCTTATTTTGAACCATTGGGTCTGTCTAGAGCGCCCGGCTGGCTACACATACCCCAAAACGGGCTTCGTTTGGGTTTTTTTTCCATATGTTGTCAGGGAGGATGGAAATCATTTGAGTCACAGCCTCAAGTCTTCAGTGCATCTGCAGGACAGACACCAAGGGATCGTGACATCTTGCCCTTTCCAAGGTGTCTCAAATTCAACCCAAGGAGGAGCTTGTCAGGGGGCAAGAGGAGTTCTATCTCCCTGGGCAACAGTCAATCTGTGTCTCTGGTGGGAAGGTTTGGCGACAAAAGTGCTGTCGACATACAAAAGTCGCCAAAAGTGAAAACCGGTCAGACTGGTTTTTCTGCCTCCCATTGTAGACGTTTCATGGCCACATGGCTAGCACCCTGTCAACAGATAGAGCAAAGCATTGTGGGTACACATCTTGCCGTGCAGTGTGGTGGAAAGGCAGAGCTGATCCCTGTGCTTCTTGGGATTCCCTCGTAGCTCTGTGAACTCTCTGTGCTGAGCAATGTCAAAGCAGCACAGCAGTCTCTCCAGCCCTCCCCCTGCAGCAGCTGTCTGCCTGCCGTTGTGTGGCTAGCATGGTAGAACAGGAGCATTCCAATGATTTGTTCTTTTTTTGTTCCTCAAACGGAGCAGCTCACTCAGCTGTCAGTCACTTTTGGCGCTTTGAAAGGGGAGGGGGCGGATGCCTGCAGGGCAGCAGAGATCACAGAATGCTGAGCAAAGCCATCAGGGCAGGCATTGTGGGATACTGGTGGAAGCCAGTTCTCGCAACAAAACAAACAGCAGAGTCCACACTGGCTCATTGTCAACAGTAGAGGGAGAGGAAAAGACAAAAGTCTCTCCCAAGGGTGGAAATGTTTTGTTGCTAAAACAGGGTGTTTTCCCCAACAAAAAGTCGCATTGCAGTGTAAACATTCTCCCTGCAGTGTAAACAACCCTCCCCCCCACCCCCAGACAAAGCCACTTCATGATTTTAGAACCCATCTCATTAGAATTTTCTGGGGCTCACTCAGGGCTTTTGGCTGCTTAGGTTTGGCAGTGCTGAATCTGGAACATTATTTACAGATCAGAAGGATCTAGACATGGGCCAGTGTTCTCTCTAATCCATCCATGTGCGGATTTTTTCCCATTCATTGTGCAGAATAAATTTTCATGCGCACTGAGGCATGGGTGAATGGGCACCACCAGTAAAAACCAAAACCTAGCTGTGGGCACGCCACTAATCAGCGGGGCAGCATTGGAATCAATCCTGAGCAGCCGCACAAGTGCCCTGCTTACAGGAAACACTGGTCCAGATCTATATCCAGATTCTTCCCTAATCTACGGGGTGTTTGGGATCTGGGGATTTGGTTGGGTCCAGCTCAGTAAAGCTCAGACTAGCCCCCATTGCCAGCTGCCGAGGAACGAATGACTGAAGAAACCCACATCCGTGGTTGCAGCGGCTGATCTGTTCATCTCCCCAAGCGGAGGGCTGCAAGGGAAGATGTAATCAATAAGAAGAGCGTGTAGTGAGTGCATTAAGCTGAGCTTTCTTGGGGTGCAGAGCGTCCATTGGAAAGGACAAACTCTACTTGTACAATAGTGGCTGGCTGGGCCACATGATGGACTCCCCTCTTGTCGGTGAGGACGGCACTAAGTTAAATCCACTCTCCGACTGTGGGAGGATTCCATTCCGAGAGAGAAACCTTTCCAGAAAGCTGACCCACCCCAGCTGCTGCGTGAGCCACCCCAGCAGGTGACCCGCCTAATATCACATTAGCTGTGCGATAACCTTTGCATGACATTCGTTCCGGCTGAATGAGCTGGGGGGTGGCACCTGGCAGCTCCCTATGCGGGGCACCGATGCCGGCAGAAATGCCTAGCAGCATGGAGTCCAGGAAGAGGGCTAATCGTCTGAGGCTCTGCTTCTCGACTGCCGATCCTCACCTTGTGGCTCGAGGGATTAGCCAAAGGGTCCATCTCAACTGGAGCAGCAGGTGCTAATTCTGGCCCCGTCAGCCTTAGGGGACCATGCTGTCCCCTTAATCACTTTATTATTTTAATACAAAAATTGCAGCCTTATCTTCCCAACTCCACACAAGGCAGGAGGTAGCTCTAAGCCTCCCCTTCCTCCGGCGGCAGCTGTGATGCTGGGAGAAATTAAATCCTTCCTTCTTTGAGGACAAAGGAGTCAAAGTTTCCTTTTCCCTGGCCCCTGATGGTTTGGCAATAGAAAGGATACTCTTTGCTCTTTCCTTGCAGCTGAGGATCTCTGAGACCTGGCAGTTCCCTTGCAAGGCAGGTAATGCAAATATCATTATTCCCCATGACAGCCTGGGAAGCTAAGCACAGAGCAGTTGAGTGACTCCAAACACTTAAGTAGAATTAGAATCCTGGAGTCCTGCCTGAGCGTTTGGATCATGGGGAAAGCAGGAAATAGTAAAAATAGGGACTTTCTTCTCCTTGTGGTGGTGCAACATTAGGGTTTCCTAGTAGGCTTTGCACCATACCCTTGAAACCTCTGTCTGTCTGATCACCCTGTAGGTCCTTTTTCCAGCTTGCTTTTCTCCAAGCACCACCAGAGGGCTACCAGAGCAAATCATGCAAAATACTGTAAAAAGAAGAAATTTGCCTCAGTCTTATGGAACATTTCCTTGTCTCCCATCCTGCAGGGGTGTCTGCCACTTTTGTTTAAAATACACTCACTCGGCTGTCAGATACTTCCTAGAGCATTGAAAGGGGAGGGGCACATGCCTGCAGAGCAGCAGAGATCACAAAACACTGAGCACAGCCATGAGGGCAGGCATTGCGGGATACTGGCGGAAGCCAGTTCTCTCGACAAAACGAAGAGCAGAATCCACACTGGGAAAATACAAGAGTCTCCCAGAGGAGGAAGATTTTTGTTGTCAAAACTGGATGTTGCATTTAGTATAAACACTCTGATGGTTTGGTTGCCAAAAGGCAGGTTTTGGCGACAAAACGTGCCAGTGTAGACAAGATACACATTCTCTCAGAGTTATGTACCAACACTGCTGCTAGTGACACAGACAGCAATTTGAGGTATTGTTTACTACAGATTCCTGTTTTGTAAATTTCTCTGTCAATGGCTAGTGCAACCCCCACACCTTCCCTTGATATGGTAGCTGCTTTGCACAGGCATTTACCGAGGCTGGCTTCATAATGCACTTTAATTTCTCAGATTTTTCTACACCCTTCTCCATTTCGTTTAATGAAAGAGGTGACGGGGAAAAGGGATGATTGCCATTGTAAGCAAGCCATTCGGGGCCCAATGTCTGCTGAATAGTACTGTGCCAATTAATTATTTATCTCCATGCCGGCTGTTGTCATGACATGAGATAATTAGAGATAATTAGTTGTAAAAATTAAGAATTGGGCACATTGCCAGCTGGTTACAGGAACGGTGGCTCTGTGGACAGAAAGTCCCTTTACAACTTGTCACAAGTCTGTTTTAAGGCATCAGATTTTATTACCGAACAAGAGACCAAGGCTGGAGCGGGACAAATGGAGACAGAAGGAATTCTATGGCTCTTGCTGTCCACAGAGCGCTAAGGGGTGTGTGTGTGTGTGTGTGTGTGTGAGACCTTGCCTTACCTACTGTTCTGTGGGTTGCAGGGCCCCCTATGAGCCAAAAGAGAGGAAAGTTACAACTGCCAGCAAGGCGACTTAACCCTTTAGCTCCAGTTGTGGAGGAGAACGCTCTTAGCTCTGCAGGCTGCTGGGCCCCTTTGGCAACTGGCCTTCATGAAGAGTGTTAGCACTTGCCCTGCTGCCTATTCGATAACAAAAATATCCCTGAAATTTCAAAAGCCACCCCCACTCTCCCCGGGGATGTTCCTGGGGCATGACGTGGCGGGTGGGTTGCCATGAACACCTGCAGCGATCATTAACCCCCCCCACCCCCACCCCACAAGCCGTTCCTATCCATGCAAAAGTCCCTTTGGTGAAATTTCCCTTATCAGTGTTTCTAGATGAGTTGCCTGCAGCCCCTTCTCTTGCAGATGAGACAAGCTCTCAGCCATGAGCTGTCAGGGCAGATTCCTTTCAAACCCATCTTCTGCTGTCCTCTGATTGATGTATTAAGGTCAGTTTCCAGCAGCCTCCAACAGTCCCTTGGCCCAAACTGGCTGCACAAAGTGCAAACCAAAACCAATGGGCTTCCACATCCTGGGCTGTATTCAATTTGTTCAGAATTCTCCTGCCACCTTCCCCTTTTATCAGGCACCAGGCCCACTGGCTCACCTTGCTGCTATGGAGCAAGAGGCTGGATCAATGGGTTTGGTAACCATAGAAATGATTCACTCATTAGCCACAGAATTTAGGGCGTTTCCTCCCCATCTTCTCTTCCCGGCACATTTATCTGGAAATTGCTGCAGTAAAATACACGGGATTGTGCAGAGAGGTGAGAAGTGCCAGAAGCAGTAGCCTGTGTCAGTGCCTCACCCAAGATGGGGAGTCCTTCCATTGATTTCAGTGGGCTGTGGACCAATTTCTCAGTCTAGTCTTCCTGGCTTAATACCTCCATCATGCTCCATCCTGTCTATTTGTCAGTTTGCCCAAGTAGGTGAGCAGAGGGGACAGGGAAGATGGAGACATGGCCAGTCTGTTGGAGATGGTGAGAAGCAAGGTATCAAGCGGAGTGCTCCAAGGGTCAGTTCTGAAATCGATTTTGGTCAATATCTTTGTTAATGACCTGGATGAGGGGATGGATTGCACCCTCAACAATTTCCCAGATGTAAGCAGGGTCTGAATCAATGCTTCCATTACAGCCAGCTGGAATGGGAAGGAAATCCTGGGTGTGTCTTTGTAAATACAGTTTGCCCCCACTTTGCTTAGATGTGTTAGATATTTGGCTGTTACAATGGTGTTTTGCCCATTGTAATCAGCTTGGTTGGTGTTGGGTCACTGTTAATACTAATTGCAAAGGCTGTAATTATTGGAGGAATACAGAAGAAGAAAATCTGTGCTTACCCTGACACAAAGAAGGGAAACACTCTCAGTTTAAAGAATGAGATGCTGGGCATGTGCATGTAAATACAGTTCACTCAGTTTGCTTAAGCCTGCTAGATATTCAACAACAGTGTTTTGCCCATTGTAACTAATTTGGCTGTAATGAGATCACAAATTGTGTTAACTCTAAATGCAGGAATTGTGAGATATGATCACTAATGTTTGCAGTTATTATGGGAAAGCAGAAAAGTCAGACTGTGTTTAACTCAGTTCAAAAGGAGAGACTCTGTCAGTGTAAATAACCTTGGAGGGACAAGGGCTCAACTGCCAAAGCCCTGTGAGGTTAAGAGGGGGAGGGTAGGACACTGAGTCAGCAGGCTACATGCTCTCCAGGTGTGAGCTGTAAGCCTGGTTCAACCAATTTCTCTCCCTCGTTCTAATGATAGAACTAGAACAGACTCCACAAGGCATCTCCTTTATTATTTTAAATTTACTTCAATGGATGCTGGAATTTCTTGTGGCTGGACTGTGCTTTGGGCCAAGACCCGAAATCACTGAGAACTGAAAACATTAAGTTTGACCCAGAGCCAAATCCACCAGAAGCCAATGGAGCGGCCAGCAGAGTGGTGATGGAGAGGTGTAATAAGTGGCCAGCAGGGCAGCAATGGAGAGGTATAATCAGTGGTCATCAGAGTGGCGATAGCAAGGTGAGACAAATGGTCAGCAGGGTGGCGACAGAGAGCAGCGAGAGTATGTCTACACTTTATTCCTCCTTCGAGAGAGGAATGCAAATATAGACATCCGAAATTGCAAATGAAGTGGGGATTTAAATATCCCACACTTCATTTGCATAATCGTGGACTGGTGCTATTGCAAAATAGCGCTATTGCGGGGGGAAAAATGGGGTTATTTCAAGAGAAAACCTTTCCCTCAAAATAACCCTTTCTCCTCAAAAAATGAGGTTTAAGGGTTATTTTGAGGGAAGGGTTTTCTCTTGAAATAATCCAATTTTTTTTCTCGCAATAGCGCTATTTTGCTATAGCGCCAGTCCGTGATTATGCAAATGAAGCGCGGGATATTTAACTCCCCACTTCATTTGCAATTTCGGATGTCTACATTTGCATTCCTCCCTTGAAGGAGGAATGAAGTGTAGATATATCCCCGAGTGACCAGTGGAGTGATGGGAGATGAACTCTGCAGATGAACCTCAGAACTCTGGGTCTGCCCTGACCAAGAGGAGCAACTGTGAGTGGGGTGCAGAGAAAGGTTGGACATGTGAAGGGGACATTTACATTGCTGGACTTTAGCACCTGAGACAAAGGACATTGCCCAACTGACTTTGGGTAGGACTGTTACTCATGGCTTTGGTTATGAACTCTGTGGTGTTTTCCCAAATTAATGCCATGTTACTTCCCTACCCTTTTATTAAATGTTTCTTTTCTACACTCAGACTCCATGCTTGTGAGTGGGGAAGCATTGTCTCTCGGAGGCACCCAGAGGTGTTGTGTGAATTCCCAGGTTACTGGTGGGGGCGTGAGTCAGTTCTGTGATGGAAGGATTAGGGGTGTAATAGTGTAGTCAATTAACCGAATATCCAATAAGCAAAAGCTTATAAGTGAATGCTATAGACTACACACATTTCCCTCACCCTCACCCCGGACAGGGGCTGCTGCCACCCTGCACTGCTGCTTCTGTATCAGAGGCAGCAGCACAGGGTGACAGGCAGCTGGTTCACAAGGGGAACTGGTTTTTAAACTGTCTCTCCTCACGGACCAGCTCCTGCCTGACACTCCACGTGCAGTGGCAGGAGACTCCTTGGGAATGGAGCTGGAGTGCACTGGCTTCCAGCCCCACCCCTCAGGGACTATAGAATAGTCAACTAACCAATAAGAATTAATGAGGTTACTCGACTATTCAATTAACCAATATTTAACATCCCTAGGATGGATGGAGAGGAACCCCTAAGTATTGAACCTGGCCTGGCTGCTGCTAGCTCAACCTGGCAGAAGAGTTACACAGAAGACAAAAGCTAGAGGGAGAGGAAGATACGCTGGAGGGCAGGGATAGGGTCCAGAAGGACCTAGACAAATTGGAGGATTGGGCCAAAAGAAATCGGATGAGGTTCAACAAGGACAAGTGCAGAGTTCTGCACTTGGGACAGAAGAATCCCAAGTATTGTTACAGGCTGAGGACTGACTGTTTAAGCAAGGGTTTGGCAGAAAAAGACCTGGGAATGACAGTGGATCAGAAGCTGGATATGAGTCAACAAGTGTATCCTTGTAGCTAAGAAGGCTAAAAGCATATTGGGGTGCATTGGAAGGAGCATTGGCAGCAGATCTAGGGAAGTGATTACTCCCTTTTATTCGGCATTGGTGAGGCCACATCTGGAGTATTGCATCTGTGACGGGATGAAGCAACCCCGCACTAAAGGGAGGCAAGGGGAAGCCTGGGTGGAGGGGCCCCCAGTTACTGTCGCTGGCAGGGAAGTGGTCGGCGAGGACACTCTGGCCCTGTGCAGGGGAGAGGGAAGAGCTGGAGTGGAGGTGAATGCCCATCCGCTGGCCAGGGAGGAGGTCTCCCTGCCTTAGGGCCCTGGGTCGGGACTCGGGAGAGCAGGCTGGCCCGAGTCCCCCTACCCTGCTGCTGACAGCAGCCACACGTACAACCAACAAGGGAGACTCAAATGACTATTGGCTATGGTGATGGGCGGTGCAGCAACACGGAATGAGTAGGGGGAAGGAGGGGAAAGCACAGTAAACGAGCTGAGTAACCCGAACTTTGGCCTCATCTTTGTACAGCGTCCAGTTCTGGGCCTCCTATTACAGAAACGATGTGGATACACTGGAGAAAGTCCAGTGGTGGGCAACAAAAATGATTAGGGGGCTGGAGCACATGACTTATGAGGTGAAGCTGTGGGATTCGGGCTTCTTTAATCTATAGAGAAGAGAGAAGAGGCTAGCAGCCTTCAACTACCTTATGGAACATTCCAGAGAGGATGGAGAGAGGCTGTTCTCAGTGGGGATAGATGACAGAACAAGGAGCAATGGTCTCACATTGCAGAGGGGGAGGTCTAGGTGGGATATTAGGAAAAACGATTTCCCTCGGAGGGTGGTGAAACACTGGGATGGGTTCCCTAGGGAGGGGGTGGAATTTCCATCCCTAGAGGTTTTTAAGTGCTGGCTTGACAAAGCCCTGGCTGGGATGATTTAATTGGGGTGGGTCCTGCTTTGAGCAGGGGGTTGGACTCACTGACCTCCTGAGGTCTCTTCCAGCCCTAAGATTCTATAATTCTCTGAAGACAATTTGGAGCCTCATGGAGCAAGGTTCACCCCGGACCTATCCTTTCATTGACCGGGGGAGGGGGAGAACAACACTGGCATGCTGGCTGCCCTGATTAGCACCTGCTTTCCCTGCGAGCCAGCTGCTGGACAACTAACAACAGCTTTCCCTCCTGTGATGTAAAGCCTGAGTTCGAGACTCTCAGGTAATTTCAGTGCTGCATATGTTATCTGTGTTTGCAGAGGATGTCTGCCTAGCTGCCAGTCTTAATATCATCATTGCCTTGAGAACAGACTGCTACGCATGCCAAGAAAACTCTTATGAAATCATTGCAAGTGACTGTGTAAGAAACTCAGCCGTTCCGGGCAAACGCAGGCTGGCTCGGACCAGGGTCTCTCTAGTCTAGTCTCCTCTTTCTGGCCGTGCCCAGTACCAGCTGCTTCTGATGAGGAGCCCTGGGTTTGTTGATTTGCCCCTCCTACGGGGTGAGTCCCCCAACCCCTTATTCTGCTGTACTTATAATGAGATGCCAGGAGGAATGCTTAATACAAGCTTTTGCACTCCAGGCATTTTGCTGAGCTACATAGAGATGGCTGTTTGGAGCAAAGCAAAGTGACTGGGTCTAGACCCAGGGGTCTGCATAGCAAGAGGTTCCATGGGAACAGTATAACCCCAAAAAGTAATGGGAGACTGTCCTGATCTCTTTACTTGGGCAGGCACTCCACTGATGACCAAGGGTCGGTGTGGTTGGTGTGAATGCAGCATAATGAGCATGACTCCAGTTGAGTTCACATCTGGATGGCCTTTGAAACCCCCTGCATTCCAGAGAGTTTGGGGTTGGGGCTGGCATAGGTCCTCGCCTCGGGGCCACCTGAGTCAGCAAAGCCTCTTGCAAAGCAAACTTGCCTAGCCTTACTCCAGCCAAATTGATATTCAACTCCTTAGGGTCATAAACAGAATAGTCTGTCAGTGGCTCAGAGAAACAGGTGCGGCCAGAGTTAAGGACTGGGACCTTCTCTGGACTCAAGCAAGAGGCAACCCATCCCACCTTCACCCAGGAGTGGTACCTGGCAGAAACAGCCTGCCCTTTTTATCCTGCCTGCTGGGCCCCGATTGGCTACTGCCTAATCCCAGCCCTGCCAGTCACTGCAGGACTGATACTCATTGGTTCTATCTGCGACTGATCCTGGCTCCCCTTTCTTGGCAGTTCCTGAAGCTCTGAGATGGCTGGGGTGCCATGGCGACGGGGCCTCCCACAAGGAGCAGCCAATGCCTGGTACACCCCATCACAGTCCCACTGTAGAAACAAGCCCCATTTCCAAAATGAATGTGTAAACCTGGGGTTGGATTGCAAACATCACCATCTTCAGGGAGCCTTTGGAGCAGTGTTCCCTGTAGGCTGGGTGCTTGGGCAGCCTCTCAGTAGAGAATCCAATGCTGCCAGCTGATTACCAGAGTGCCCCCAGCTAGGTTTTAGCTTCTACTGGTGGTGCACATGTAGATACCTTGGTGCACATAAAATTTTATTCCACACATGGGTAGAAAAAAATCTGTGCATGGATGGAAAAGATTAGATGAACATTTGCTCTGGTGCTGGGGCTTGGGTCTGGGCCCCTCTTATTATGACTATTAATATATCTCTCATAGCTCAGGATGGGATGGGTTGTGGCAGGAGCCAGAGAACACTCCACCAATGGGCTGGTGCCTCCCTTTTCTTCATTTCCCCCATTGCTTCAGGAAGCAGGACCCCATGGCCCAGTCTAACACAATGATTCTTGCATTCCTATCTACCTTGCTAGGAGGAGAAACCTTGAGCTCACCCTAGTCTGATCACCTTTTTCCAGAATGAGCATGGGGGCTGCCTGTAATCAGGGGGGAACCTGTCTACACTTCCCTCTCTTGCACAAGAAAATATGCAAATGAGGCGAAGCAGTGAATATTGCCATGCCTCATTTGCATACTCATTGAGCCGCCATTTTTGCGCAAGGGGCTTTTGCGCAAAAAGGAGCCATCTACATGGCTTTTTTTTTGCACAAAACCCCCCTTTTTATGCAAGAGCCATTCTTCCTGAAAAAAAGTGGCAGAACGGCTCTTGCGCAAGAGGGGGTTTTTGTGCAAACAGGAGCTATGTAGACGGCCATCATCGGGCACTCCATTTAATGCGGCGCCCTAGGCGACAGCCTAGTCGGCCCATACTCACGGGCCGCCCCTGCCCGTTGGTGCCCCCTCTCCCTAAAGATGGCTTGTCCTGTCTGCTTCTGGTTCCTGGGCTGACTGGTCTGTTCCATGCTGTGTCCCTGTCGACTAATAAACCTTCTGCTTTTCCTGCTGGCTGAGAGTTGCCTCTGATTGCGGATGGGGCTGCAGGGCTTTGTGACTCCCTTATACTTTGGGTGACAAGTTACACACATTCTTGGGTCTACGTACATGCACACAATCCCACATCCATATCATGTGCATAATCCACCAACATCCACCCACCGACTGTCACCCTCCCCCAGCATCAACGCTCACATGCACAGCTTTACACATTGTGCGGACTTGCCACTAACCATAGCAGGAAACCTCTACTCTGCCATTACACGGTTCTAAAACAGCAGTCCTAGGAATAATACATTTTTTTCTTTCTGCTTGTAGACACAATTGATATATGTAGAAAATACCAGCTACCACATAGAAAGGGAGACAAAGGCCAACTCCATTAAATCTGTTGGAATTGGTACATTTGACACAAAAACTGCTAGAACTTAAAGTCAAGAGTCTGAATAATAGAGCTCTGTGCTCAGGCCCACGAGTGAAATATACAATTGTCATATTGCCTTCAACGCAGGAACACAATCTGAAATCAATTCCTTCTGTTATCTAGAGAATACGAAGAAACACCCAGGAAACATCAGAAAAGAATCCTCGCTCCGCTTTTATATTTAAACAAAGCCAAGCTCCCAGGCAGTGCCTCTCTTCGGAAAGTCGATGGGAGACCCCCTGCACTGAGCCTTTCAACCCGCCATTGATTCCTGCTTCCCAGATGGGTTTGCACATCATTAAAAATAATAGCTCCACTGGACCTCACCAACAGGCACAGGTAAAGTCGAAGACTGTTGTCAGGTACTGTTCTGGCGGCGCTGTTCTGGGTGCCTGCAGTGGCAGTATTAATTTCATTAAAGGCTGCCCATGATTAGCTGGAGAATAAAGACCCCCAAAGCAGCTCAGGTTTGTGGGTGAGGAGGTGTCTGTTTCTGGGGCTAGCTGAAAAAAAACCAGGCAAGTTCAGTAAATCACGGTCTTCTCCCACCAGGACCAGGGAGGCAAGGGGTACGGGGATGGTCCTGAAGGAGGTGGTTCGACCCTCTTCTTCAGAATTAAATTCAGAGACTCTATTAGGGATGGCCCGGTTGCAGGAATGGCTTTGTAGGAGGAAATGACTGAAGAAGTGGGTTGTACCCACAAAAGCTCATGATACCATCGATGTGTTTTTAGTCTCTAAGGTGCTGCAAGACTATTAATTGTTTTTAAGTTTTTCCAGTTACAGACTAACTCTGCTACCCTGAAGCATTTAATTTGACGAGTGTCCTCGGCTACAGGTAACCTTCCTGATCCTTAGACTCCAGGGCAAAGCCGGGTGCTGTTTAACTCCAGGGGAGTTTTGCCACTGGAGAGTGCTCTCTGTAGCATGCACTCTGCAGCACAGCACAGATACTGCGTGTTGACCCAGGAGAGAGTCAAATGCCGCCCAGCCGATTAGCAGAGCGCCCACAGCGGGCAGCAGGTGTTTCTATTGGTGGTGCACATCCGCACATGCACAAAACAAAATTTATTCTGCAGATGGGTGTAAACAGAGGGAACATAGAGCTGGCACTCAAAGGGGCACTTTGCTGGCTCCTGACAGCCGATATAAAATCATTGCTTTGAGGTTATTGCCTTTTAAAATGCTCTTGCAATACGTACTTTAAAGGGGGGGAGGAAGGAAGTCGCAGAGAGAGGGAGGGCCTGATTCTGATCTCACTCGCAACATTGCCAGTCCTGAGCAGCCCTGACTGATGTCACCACTGGCGTCTTGCCACGGAAAGTGACAGCAGAATCTGGCCTGGATTTCCCTGCTCTTTCATTTCACTTTAAAATGCACAGGTAACTACCCCCTCCGTGTATTTAAAAGACAATGGCACCTTTAGGGGCGAGCTGGCAGGGGAACAAACTCCACTGCATGCGACTGCTTCCAGGGGTTTCTGTTCTCGACACATCCCAGGGCCCTCCCAGCTGCCTCGAGCTACCTAGTTTCCTAATTTCACCAGCTGCTGCTGATGCATTTTTAATGCAATGCATTTGGGTGCCTGTAGACAGGCCTAGGGAGAGAAATTGGGGCTCTGGTGCATCATATAGGCTGGGGTTCTGCCCTTTTCCATTTTGCTGCATCAAAACCAGTGTTTTGGGGCGAGGGGAGCCCTGAGCTCAGGGACCAGGTACAATGTCCCTCTTCCCCTCCTCTCATCTCCACTGCCTGCCAAAGCCGTCCTGATGGGGCCCCGCATAGGGCTGTTAAACTGGTGCCCCATGCCCAATGGCAGACCAGGAGAGGGGATAGTTTTTAAAGATTGGATTTCATAGTCCTAGCTCAGCAACGTGTGCACATTGTTCAAGCAAAATTTTAAACGAAGGTCCTGCCGATGAATACAAGAAACTGACCCTCCATATCCGGCTCATTACCACTTGAATGGCTCTTTCACAGGCACCGTGTTCTGCTCATAGGCTGGGCAGGGGTTGTAGAGCCAGCCCTGCGGCTAGAAGGCTACGTCACGTTTAGGTTCACTAGCTCATGCCCAGGAGATGACGCACCAGGCTGCAGCAGCCGCACAACAGGGATAGGAAGAGGAGAGTGGGTGGACACAAGACAAGGGGATGCCTCAAATTTTCAGGTGCCCTACGCAGCTGTGGACTCTGTGCATGGGTCAGGACGGCCCAGCTGCCTGCAGGAGCTATGCTGGGCCCATGGGAGAGCGGTTCCTATCCCTGGAGGGTCACAGCAAAGCAGGAGCAGATGCTCCAACATGCTGACATGAAAACAGGTTTTTCATTCAGAGGCAGCCTGCACATGCGTGGGCGTAAAACACATTTGGCACAGTTTTCTTGTGCTGCACAAGCTGAGGACAGGTAAGGACTGTGATGCAGGCACCAGACCAAGGGACCAAACCTGAATTATTGCCACTCACCCACCCTGGGGAGAGGTACAGGGGGGTATCCTTGCACTGCCCCTCCTGTCTAGGCCTGGACTAGCTGGGGTGGTCCTATACCCAATGTCTATGGTGCTAGAAGAGCAAATCAGCGAGAGCCACTGCTGTACATGCCAACTGTTTGCAGGAGTGGTACAGGCCTAGGGCAGGAATAAGCCTGCCTTAGCTCTACTGCTTCATCCCTAGGGCAGCCTGCGCTGGTTGTCTACTTGCTCCCAGAATGGGTAGGACTTGAACCCACCACCCGGCACTCCCCAGGTAAATGCTGTAGCCCTTAGTCCACTCAAGAACGCAGCAAAAAAAAAAAAAAGCAACATGCTTTGGGACCTCTGGATGACAGCTGAGGGCTGAGTTTGGCGCACCTCCGTGCAGGTAGGCTGCAATCCTGCCTAGATTCTTCTCTCCTGCCCGTCCCCTCTTCTCCCCTCCCAGCACCCAAAGGAGCAGCACAGGCAGGGTTTGGTTTTGTGCATCTCAGACATAGCCTCTGCCCTGCCCTCTCCCCCAAGCAGCCGAAGCCAGAAGCAAGGGACTTGGAGTGCTTCTTGGCTCTCTCTTTCCCTCTGTCCTGTTCTGAGCCTCTGGGAGGACTGAGCCGTAAGGGAGCTAGAGCAAGGGTGGGCAATCATTTTTTCCCGCGGGCCACTTCAAAAATGTTTGAAGTAGCCCTGGACCACCCTGGAAGGGGCGGGGCCTAAACAGGAAGGGGTGGGGCTACCCACCCCCAGACCATGATTGGTCTGTGGGTGGGGGAGTGCGGGAAGCTTCCTCCCGCCCTGCGAGCAGCACCACGAGGCACTGGAGATGGGCCAGAAGCAAAGCTATCGACTGAGCCCCCTACCCCCAGATCCCTGGAGTTCTGGGGTCGGGAGCTGGAGAGCCCGTTTCTGACTCAGGTGGATTGGCCCAGAGCTTCCACTGCTCTTTCTTACAGGAATTAAACGGGTGCCTCCCACCTTGCTGGTAAGCACAGGAGAGGGCTGATCCTACAGAGTGGGGAACACCCTCCGATGACACGTGGTCTCTCCCATGATAGCCTTATGCATGGGAAAACGCCACGGAAAAAAGCCATGAGGCCTAGAGAACCTGCCGGCGAGTAGCAGATGCGCAGGTGGAGATGGGTGACTATGCTGCCCCATTCTGAAAAACTGAGCTTGTTTTCCTGCTACCACCTCCTGTCTGCTTCCCATGCCTTTCTCCTCTGTCTGTCTGCTCTGCCCCATGGGTCTCTCCTTGGCCAAAGGGTTTTAAGCCATGGTTATGGCTGGTTTTATTTTTATACTTTTGCCCAGTGCCTTGGGCAGAGGAGGGCCCTAATCTCAGGTAACTGTCTGCAGAGCTGGATTAAGAGGAAGGAGTGTCCAGGGCTCAGCACATTGAGTGTATGACCTTGCTGTGCCACAGATTTCTTGCAGGACCCTGTCAAGTCACTTAGCTGCACCTTCCTCCCTGTCCAGTGATGCTCATCCTGCCCCATCTCTCCAAAGTGTTGCAAAGATAAATACATTAACGTCCCTGGGGCACAGATACGGTGCTAATGGAACCCCAATGAGTACTCAAAGATAGCTAGACCCAGAAATGCGCAGATAGAGGAGTATAGATGGTGGTAGATGGAGGGGTGTGTCTGGAAAGAGCCAAACATGCAACACAAATCACAGAGCCCAGGGGCTACTTTCAGAAACATGATCCTAGCTGCAGAATTCTGGGCTTTTTGAGATCTCTAGGGAGATCTATTTTAGTCTCTTTCCTTTTTTGCACCTGCTAGTTTCAACAGCCACAACAACAACAATCTGCTGCAAAGCTCCCCTGCTCCATAGATGCTGCTTTCTCCCTGTCACCACGGCGGGCTCAAGCATCCTGTTGGCTCAGAAGTGTGCTACCTCACTATAATAATAAGCTGTAGGCATCCCGCCAGCAAATGCTTCCCTTACAAAGCCCAATTACTAACTCTAGGGCTTAACGCAGTCCATTTATGCTGCGATTAATGAATGTGTAGCTCGTTAAATGGCCTTCATTAACGTACATTCTGGCTTTGGATGTGTCTTGGGGTCAGAACACAGAATAGACTTCAAAGAGTATTCCGGCGGGGGACCCATCAGCCCTTCAGTCTGTAGCCAGGTGGGGAGGGAGACAAAGGTCCCTGTAGTATTGGAGTATTGGGTTTTTCTGGATTAGCTATTCTGCTCTGGATAGCCGAGGAAAATCTCACTAATCCAGTCATTACAAAAGTACTTAAAAAGAGATTACAGGGTTTAGTCTGTCAGAGAATTTCATGGCTGCTCAGTGTCATTGTGCCGCAGCCTCGTTGTTTTAGAAAAACGGTTTGACTCTTGGTATGCTCAAACGACGCGGAGTCCTGGGGCACCTTAGGGTATGTCTAGACTACATGCCTCTGCTGACAGAAGCATGTAAATTCGACATACCGACATAGTCAGTGAAACGGGTATTTAAATATCCCCCGCTTCATTAAAATACAAATGGACACCGCACTGTGCCAACTCAGCTGATTGTCGGCACAATGCGGCAGTCAAGACACGGATCGGTCGACAGGGAAAGCTGTTGTCGACCGATCCCTTGTGCCTCGTGAAACGAGATTTACAGGATTGGTCGACAACGGCTTTCCCTGTCGACCGATCTGCGTCTTGACTGACGCGTTGTGCCAACAATCAGCTGAGCTGGCACAATGTGGCAGCCATTTGTATTCTAATGAAGCGGGGGATATTTAAATCCCCACTTCATTGACTATGTCGGTATGTCTAATTTACATGCCTCAGTCAGCAGAGGCATGTAGTCTAGACATACCCTAACAGATTTATTAGGGCGTAAGCTTTCATGGGTAAAACCCACTTCATCAGATGCACGGGAGTGGAAGGTACAGAAGCCGGGGTATATGTAAGGATGAAGCTGCTTGTGTTAATGAAGCTAATCAAGTCCAGGTGGAAGTGGGTCATTCACGGTATTTGGTGTAGAGATGTGATTATTCAAAGAGGGGAAATTGCCTTTGTAGTGCCTTATCCAGTTGAGATCCTTATTGAATCCTAAGTTGATAGTATCGAATTTGCAAATAAATTCCAGTTCAGCTGTCTCCCTTTAGAATCGGGATTTGAAATTCTTTTGTAGAAGGATGGCTATCTTCAAATCCATTACTGAATGTCCAGGGAGGTTACAATGTTCCCCTATGGCAGGGCTACTCAACTTTGGAAATCCCAGGGACCACAATGATACTCACAGCTCATCCTGCAATTTAAGTGTGGTTGCATATACATACACATGCATATGCAAATATATTCAAATAGCTTTTTTCACACTAATGGACATGAATACAAAGATTAAAGCAAGACTACGCAACACACAGGCCCCGTTTAAGTCAGTTCTGCTGACAGTAATAAAATGCAATAGTTACCTGATTTCTACCCACCTGACAGCACTTTTAATGAGCAATGACAGTCCAGGAATTAACTACTAAAACGCATCTCAACAGAAGACCATTCTATTGACTAGCCGTTGCGGCGCGTGTTCCCAGTAGAGTCCATGTTCAAAGGACCCCATCCACGGGCCACGTGCTGAGTCCTGCGCAAACCCAAACTGCACTGTGGGCCACAAACAAAAGAGCCACGGGCTGCATGTGGCCCACAGGCCACGTGTTGAGTAGCCCTGCCCTATGGGTTTATGTGGGTTCCCGTTGCTGATGTCTGATTTGTGCCCATTCATCCTTTGGCATTGAGACTGTCTGGTTTGGCCAATATCCATGGCAGAGGGGCATTGCTGGCAGTTTGCATGCTGTGGAAAGGTTCTCACTAGGGTAGAGCTGGGGCGGCATTAGGAGGAAAGGGTTACACTGGGAGGGGATTAGTTTACATTGGTTTGCACCTTTTGCTCCAGGGCATCTAGATTCGTTAGATGTTCCACCATCCTGGTTCTTTAATAGGGTGAGAGCTGTTGTCTTCTACTTAGGTTGTTGGCCTTTCGTCCATGTGCAAGCATGTTCGTCCACGTGTGTTCATGGAGTCCTGGCCCATGATGAGGGTTCGTAGGTATTAGCACGCATTATGCAAAATCATATTGACTGAAATGATTAATAATACAAGACAAATAGGGAAAAGATACATTGAAAGAAGGAAAGGTAAAAAAACCCACGGTCATGAGAGGAATGCTGGTCATGTGATCAGGTTGTTAGACTGGAATTTGGGAGGGCTGGGGTAAATTTCTGGATTTCACATGGACTCTCTATGTGATTCTGCTCAAGGCACTTAATTTCGCAGGGCCTCATTTCCCCATCTGTAAAAGAGGGATGTTAGCCTTTCTTTCTTGGTTGTCTTGTCTAGCTTGAGTGAGAGCTGCTATGGGAGGGAATGTCTCTCATATTGTGTGTGTACAATGCACGACTTCTCTTAGGAGGAGAACCAGTTACACTTTTCTGTCAAAACTGTTGTTTTTCCAATGGAAAACTGGAGTTTTTGACTAAACAAAATGTTTATATTTCTGCAAAAAAATTTTGATTACCCCTCCCTCCCCAGAGCACTTAAAATCCTAAAAGTTTTTGGTTTTTAGCTGAAAACCAAAACATTTAGGCTTTGTCTACACTGAAAATTTTTGCGGCAGAAAATATGCTAATGAGGGACTCATTAGCATGAGTCGCAAAATCATTAGCATATTTTCTGCTGATTCTTTTTGTGCAAGGGGTTTTTGCGCAAAAAGAAGCAGTGTAGCCGCTTCCGT
>JANRFK010002918.1:10253371-10264242 GCA_030068395.1 Apalone spinifera | reverse complement strand
AGTGTGGACGCTCTGCTTATTATTTCAAAATAAGGAGGGGTCTTTTGAAATAACTCCCTAGTGTAGGCCAGGCCTGTGAGATGCAGTCTAACCCAGAATCCCACTCTATAAAGGAAAATGAGACCGAAAGGCCATGAAACTACATCCCCCAGGAGGCTTTTCCAAATATTTTGCATTTGGGCCAAAATATGTTTGGTTTGGTTTTTCTTTTTGGGCCACAAAGTCAAAATTTTTCACAAGAAAAATCTGACCAGTTCTGGCTAGGGCCTCTATGCACTATCCCAATATAGCTATGCCAGCCATCCGGAACCTCCTAGGCCTTCAAAACAAGGCTGCACGACAATGCAGCCCCTAATCTTTTTCATCCACGTGCAGATTTTTTTCTGTTCTATAGAGAATAATTTTATATGTGCACCAAGGCACATGCGAATTTGCACCACCAGTAGAAACACAATGCCTAGCTGTGGGTGCTCTGCTAATGAGCTGGGCGGCATTTGAATCTGTCCTGAGCGGCTGCACAAGCTCACAGCTTACAGGGAACACTCGTGCACGATATTTTAAAAAATCCCCTGCAGGTCACCTAGTCTAATTCTGTCTCTCAGGGTCTGACCCCGGGCTGTAAGAGTCACAGTTGGAATAACTAAGAGGCTCCTTACAAGGATCTTTTGCTTTGTGACAGGGAAATCATAAGGCCAACAACAAACAGGCCTGCCTGTGCAAACACAATGCCCTACTTTAAATTGTTAACCATTGGGTGAGTTATTTCTGTGGGCGGGGAAGTTGGGGGGCTTGTGCAGAGCTAAGCCGCTTTCTCCCCAGAGATCCCTGCTCAGAGGTCACACTCTCAGCTCCTCCACATGGCACTCTCTATCATTTTCATTACCACATTGGTTTTTATAGCAAGAGACAAGACATATCCATCTCGTAAAACGCCTTTGTCAGACAAGCCGGGGAAGGTATTAAGAAGGTGTAAAGGACGGAATCAGAATGGCACGGGTGGAGAGAAAGAGGCACTATACATTTATTAACTATAGAAAGAAGTTAAGCCCTGAAATGTATCCCCTCCACTTATTGTTATGATTACTGGGGAAGTACCACGGAGCAAAGAGAACGGAGCCAGAGGAGGCGAGGAATCCGAGTGGAAAATGCCAGCTCAAGTCTGATTAACTCCTCCCCCCCTTCCTTTACTCCTAACATTGATCCCCCTTTTTAATCAGGAAGAAGAGGCGCTTTCCTTTTCCTTTCCCAAATGTAAAGAGAGATTTGAATTTCTAATCCACCCAGAGCTAAATCCATCTGTGCGAGAGAAACTCTGTTTGACAGATATTCTCCTGCCGTGGGAGAGACATTCTAGCAAAGGGGAAGGGCAACAGGCTAGTGGAGCCTGGTGGAAAAACAAGGGGATTAGATTAAAGCCTCTTCCGGCATCTTGCTGGCTTCTTATATCCTTTTGCTCTCTTGTGCACTCAGGTGCCACTGCAGTGCCTGTCTGAAGCAACAGGACTCTCCTATGGATCAGGCCCTTGGATGGATAGATGGGGGTCCTCATGAGCAGAAATGGACATGTCCTCCCCCCATGGGGATCTCGATGGGCAGGGAGGCCTCCAGACAAAACAGAACGGTGCAGCATTGCTGCTTGGCCAGGGGTAGGGGTGGGGGTGGGTGGGCACCCGATCCTGGGCTCCCTCTGCTGCTGTTGCGAGCGAGCCCTTTCTCAGCCACTGCTTGCAGCTAGGGGTTCTTGTTACGTTTCAAGCCCTGGCCTCTCTGTCTCACTTGAAGTAGGAATTATTGGCACCCCTAGCGGCCTTACTTACCCCGCCAGTGAGAGCCTTGCGTTTGTGACCTGGAAATAGCACCGCCACCCCGGTGAGGAGATATGGACCTACTAAAGCCAGGGTAGGGTTAGATAAAGTGATAGCGAGTGGCTCTGTAAACATGGGGGGAGGACCGGCCGGATGAGCCCAGATATCCTTTATGGCCCTGCTTAATGGGTAGAAGGTTTAAAACTAATAAAAGAAAAGTTCTTCTTCACACAGCGTGTAGTCAACTGTGGAACTCCTTGCCAGAGGAGGCTGTGAAGGCTAGGACTATAACAGAGTTTAAAGAGAAGCTAGATAATTTCATGGAGGTTAGGTCCATAAAAGGCTATTAGCCAGGGGATAGAAATGGTGTCCCTGGCCTCTTTTTGTCAGAGGCTGGAGAAGGATGGCAGGAGACAAATCGCTTGATCATTGTCTTCGGTCCACCCCCTCTGGGGCACCTGGTGCTGGCCACTGTCAGCAGACAGGCTACTGGGCTAGATGGACCTTTGGTCTGACCCGGTATGGTCGTTCTTATGCCTAGGATTCCCACCTATAGTTATACACAAAGCTTTTTGTTAGGCCCAGACGGTGCTGGCTTTGTGCTGCCTTGTGAGAGGAAACCATCTTAATGCATCTCATTTTACTAAAACCAAAAAGGAGTCTGGTGGCCCTTTACAGACCCACACCAATGGATTAGGGTATTAGAGCGCAAGCTTTCGTGAGCCACAGCTCAGTGCCTCAGATGCAGAAAAGAAAAAGAAACAAGGAAAGAGGGAAAAAAGAGATACAGAGAGGGGAGTGGGGCAACAGTTCAGGTCTAAACAAACAGGTGTAGTGGTTTGCATTCAGGGACTCTCCCCTTCTCACCACTGTTAGAGGTGAGCCACATCCATCTGATTTCATTACCAGTGTTGTCACACTCCCATCTCTGTACCCTCCCCCTTGTCTTTGTTTCTCTCTTTTCCCCTTCTGCATCTGAGGAAGTGAAAGTTCTAGCTCGGAAAGCTTATGTTCCAATATCCTACTAAATGTGGCACTTTTATGCTCTGATATCCTAGTAAACATGTTTGTCTTTAGCTTCCTCCTTGTTGTTATTGCCAAAACAGACTAACACGGCGACCTCGTGGAAACCTCTCATTTTACGGTGTCTCTTCCTGGTCATTCAAGGCTCCTCCATGCTGAGTCATGCGGCGGTGGCTGTGACATCCTGATGTAGGCGCGTCTCCGCCGGTGAAATGACAGGACTGCAACCCAAAGGCCCTCATGCAGATTACGTTGCGCTCACTCACCTACAAGGCACCTTCCCTTCCTCCTCACTCCTGGAGGGAAGCGGAGGAACCTGGGGAGGGGACTGAATGCGCAGGTTGTTTGACACAGCCACTGTGCCCAGGCTCTGGGCATTCACCAACATGGCTGTTTCAATGTGCCCCTGCTCCCACCAGGATGACCTCGCCACATGGCTTCGCTTCAGTAGAAATGGGACGAGATTGGCAGAGTTCTACAAGGGCAGGAGCCGCCTGCCATAGACTGTGGAATGATAAAATGAGTGAGCAGCACCCTCGCTGCTTTCAGAGCAGACTGTAAAACCCATCTCCTTTTAGTTCTCCCTCCAAACACCTCCGGGTCCCACCCTTCATACCAATCACTGGCAATAATCTTACACTTGTTCCTGGAAGAGAGAGATTTTGGGGCCAGATTCTCAGCGGGTGTAAATCCACACAACTTCATTGACTTCAGCGACGTAAATTGATTTACACCACCTAAGGATCTGGCCCAGTGTAGTTACTTTTCCTGGAAAGCCCTTTAATACCATGCTTCAAACACTGCTGAGAGACCAGATTACACTAGACTGGACTGGAATACCTGGGAAGTGTTTGGGGTGGCATATCAAACCAATACATTATTCCTGGATCAAATGCTCCTTTGATGTCAAACTTCATATATAGTTTGATATAACTTTTTTTTTTTTTAAGTTTCTTAATAGCAATGGGTAGAGACTTTAGTTGCTCCAGGATACCCAAAGGTGAATAGGCATTGAGAAAAAGTTCTTTTGTACTTCTTAATGAAAGGAAAGCACCGGCTGGATTTGAACTTACAACACAAATGACCAGAATCAACACTTTTACCAGTAGAGTACAACAGAGGGTTTTAAGTAAGCACGACACTGACACTGTTCATGTGTTAAATTCGCCAGCAGCGGGCACAACATTCCAGGGAGTTGCATTCATTTCTACCATCCTCTTTCTCTGGGAAGAGGAAGAGCTGGCATTGGCAGGAGCTTCACTCTGGCAAGTCTCCATAACTAGTGTCCTCAGCCCCATGGTTTTCTCCTGTTTTGCTCTGCAGTTCCAGTGTTGTCGTGGTAAGTGACGCCGAGGGTTTCCCATTGAGCTGAGACCTGGATAGATGGCACACATGCTCCAAGTTGCCATCTAACACGTGCTGAGGGTTAGATTGCTGCAGCAGGAGCCCTGGCAAGTGTATACAGAGCAATAGGTCAGCTACGGTGAAATTGTTACTCTGACTGGTCTCATTCCACTGCCACGCTCGTTTCAATGGGACAATTCACGTGCATTCATTCTCAGGCTCAGGGCTTAAGTCCCCAGGCCACACTGTCACCCAAAGGAGAGATGGTTTCTCCTGTTACACCAGGACGGGGGGCTGGCGCAATTTGTATAGTGGGGGTGCTGAGAGCCATTAAACCAAACTATGAACCTTCTATATAACAGAAACCACTTCAAGCCAGAGGATGCTGCAGCACTCCTCCCCCCATGCCCCGTACCCTTAGTTCCAGCACCTGGAAACCTGGCACCTCATCAACATCCTTAGAATTTGAGTCCTTGTTAATGTGGATCAGGGCTGGCCCACAACATTTTGGCACCTGAGGCAAGGAGCTCAAATGATACTGAGCAATTGTTTATTTTCTGTGATTTTAGTTTGGTCGCTTTGGGCATTTGGGGTGTGTCTAGGCTACAGGGTTTTGTCGACAAAAGTGGACTTTTGTTGACAAAACTATACCTGCGTCTACACTGCTGCTGAGTTCTGTCGACATAACATCGACAGAACTCAGCAGTTTTGTCGATGGCAGTAAACCTCATTCTACGAGGAATAACGCCTTTTGTCGACAGAGTTCTGTCGACAGAAGGTGTTATTGCATCTACACTGTCCTTTGAGTCTACACTGTCATGTTGACAAAGCGCTCTTTGTCGACAAAACTTCTGTCAACAAAAGCCTGTTGTCTAGATGTACCCTTGATGGCCCTGTGCATATCTGGTCAGCTTCTCTGGCCTTTTGCTGCCTTTCCCTTGATCAAGCAAGGAGCAGCTTAGCAATAAGGTAGCATTAAAGCTGAAACGGAAGGGGTAAGAGCATAGTATTTAAAAGATGAATTCAGCCATTCATACCAGCAATGCCACTTTAACAATGGGCCTGCCACGACTGTCATCCATCTCCCCATCGCCCACTCGGGAGCTGCCTTCAAGGGGGAAAGAGTCACACCTTTGCATTCCTTGGCCTATCACTTATATATTTGATGTTATTTCAAAACGTTGCTGAGTTCCTGCCTATTGTGAACAAAGGACCTAGGATTATCAAAAGAGTCTCTGTGATTCTAGGGGGGTTGCATTTATTTTATCTCCCTGGCTACACAGTGTGCCCAGCTTGTGTTGCAATGAGAACACTGCAAGCCCTGTTGAGAGATTTGTCCCTGTGCTGGTGTCACTGATGTATCACTTTGGCTCAGCAATGACGTAACTCGATGTCATACTAAATTGGCACAGTGATGCTGCCTCTTCACATCCTGGGATCTCAAAGCCCTGATTAGAATTCCCTGCAGATACATTAGTACCCTTTGAATACAAACAGAAACTGAGGCATACAGTGATGACAGCAATGTGACTTGCCTGAGTTCACACAGTGACTGTGCCTACTTTTCCAGACTACCATACCTCTTTCAGGAGTCTGATGTGCCTTGCATACCACAAATTTTATCTCACTTAAGAACTATCTGCTTATAAAATCAGACATGTAAATGTCACAGCATACTGTTCTTGAACAATTACTTATGTCCTCTCCCTTTTTACTCCGTCATTATAAAATAAATCACTTACATTTCAATGTAGGGTATATAAAGCAGCACAAACTAGTCACTGACTGTTTGAAATTTTAGTTTGTGCTGACTTCGCTAGTGCTTGTTATGTAGCCTGTTATAAAACTAGGCAAGTAGCTAGATGAATTAATGTACCCCCCCCCACCGAGGATCTCTGCCATACCTCTTTCCCCTGGGTTACTTAGGCCCCTGGCTGAGAAACACAGCTCTAGATCATGTGGCAAGCAAACTCATCCTGGGAGTGAAATTCACCCCCGTGCAAAGAGCCTATCCCAGCCTCATGCACCCCGAATCCCACTTCAGCTGATATGTTTTGAAACCGTTTCTAAACTTTTTTTTTCAATGTTTTTCTGAGTCAAGAAAAAATGACCCTTTCCCTTCCCCTCCCCCGAAGAGCTTCATTTTCAATTAACTGGCATTTCCTGATGAAATCCCCCCCCCCCCCATATGGTCAAATATTTCCCAGATAGTTTTGTTGTCTGGGTCTTCTTCTGGCCCCTGTTCACGGGGTGAATTCCCTCTGCTGGATGAATGGCTCCCACACACCTTCATCTCCGTGCTTTCATGCTGCCTTACTGAGGCGGTGCCACACACTTGCTAGTCACGCGGCACCGTGTGGGGTATATCTCCAGCGCTGTTATTTATGATGTAATATTGCTTGCTTGTTGTTAGTCAATATTGCCTCCAGGGCAGCAGGAGCTTGCCAGGCGTTGGGGTGCAGGGCCTTGGCGCACGCGCTCCCCTCTGTCAAGTGGATGTAGTTAGATTCAGCTACAGATTCTCATTAGTGTTTGCTCACTCGGCTGCCTTATTGATTTCCTCTCAGCCTCTTCATTACTAGTCTTGTCACATTTTAGAGGTTCCTTGAAAAATTTACAAAAAGGGAAAGAAAGAAAGAAAGAAAGAAAGAAAGAAAGAAAGAAAGAAAGAGAAGCCTGTAACCAAAATTCTGCATGAAACAGAAAAGAAACTTCACCATTAATTCTTCCTACCAGAGACTAGGCCAGGAGAGACAATGGAGCTGTTATAAGCAGCTTGCTAAGGAGAGGTAGATAGAGAGCACAGATAGCAGGACCCACTGAAATTGCCCGGGACAACAATGTTGCCCACATGTGATTTTATCATGGGTCTCAGGATATTGGGTATTTTTCTTACAGCCCCATTAGGCCATTAGGGGTACATCTACACAGCAGCTGAGACTGTGTGTGTTTCCAGGCAGCTAGACAGATACCTGGAGTCTAGCTCTGCTAGGCCAGCATGGTAACAGCAATGTGGTCCTATGGCATAGGCCATGGCTTGGGCTAGCCACCCAAGTATGAACCAACCCATGTCACTGTGGCTACACTGATACTGATAGCATGCTGGCTTGGACAGAGCTAGTATGTGTCTGTCTGCCCAGCAGGGAAGCATGTTCCTCACTGGGGTGGGGAAATACCCCACGTGAAAACCTCAGCTTTCATTTAAAAGAATAAGGCCACATCTATACTTCTGGGAAGACTTGATACTCTAGAGATCGATCTTTCGGTGTTGGATTTAGCGGGCCTGGTAAGGATCTGCTAAATCAAATGCTGAGGGCACCCCTGTCAACCCTGGAACTCCTCACAGTCATGAGGAGTAAGGAAAGTTGATGTGAGAGTTTGTCTCATTGACCACCCACTGTGGGGCTGACCCAGAAAATCCACACAAGGTACGTCGACTCCAGCTATGCAATTCATACCGCTGGAGTTCCGTATCTTCTACTGATTTTCTCCACCTGTGTAGACCTGGCTTAAGTCTCAGAGGGGTCGCAGTGTTGGTCTGTGTATGCAAAAACGAGGAGTTCTGTGGCAACTGAGAGACTAACAGATTGATTAGGGCATCAGCTTTTGTGGGTAAAACCCACTTCATCTGATGGGGAAAGCTGATACCCTAATCAATCTCTAAGGTGCCACAGGACTCCTTGTTGTTTTTAAAAGAATAAAGTCTCTCGCTCTCCTGGTCATAGAGAAAAGCTTGAAAACATGGTGCATGAGTCCCTCAAAGGCTCAAAATCCAGAGCACAAAGAACCCACAATGTATTATTTTATTGTACTAGGAATTATTTATGCCCGGGGGAGAGTGGGGGCGGGGGGAGAGGAATTTCACCCACAGAGTGAAGTTTCTTACCATTTCACCTGCTTGTTTTTTAGTCCCTGATCCTGCTGGGGCCAGAGAGATCCCAAACTCCACTGTGATATCACGTCCTAATGCCCTGGTTCGCCAAGCTACTAAAGCAGGTGCCTCGCTTTAGGAACAGGAATTGCCCCCTGGCAGTCAATAGGTGCTTCAAGTGAGACAGCTGCTAAAGGACATTGCTGATTTGGGGGCTTAGGGGGATGAGGTGGGGAGATGGAAGGGCAGAAAGGGCAGGGTGAGCTGGTCAGGAATGTTTCGGGCTGGCCCGTTTGTTGGGAGTCGAGGCAGGCGGTGGAGTCAGTGCACACGTGGCCATTTCTGAGGTATTTTTAGATCTCGAGATGATGTTGCATTATGGGTACAAGACGTTTTGAGCAGACGTTCTGGAAAGCAAGGATTGGTTAGGGTTTTTTTTTTGCTGCACTGTGTGCTTTGTACAGGCAGCAGTTGCATACAGTTTGGGAGCTGGCATGTTTGTCTCCCCCTGGCAATCCCCTACATCCCATTCCGTTCTGGGAGCGTTCACTGAAGAAAACCCATTTGTGAGTCTGACAGTGATGAAACTGCATGCCAGCTGCTGGCCGGTGAATGACATCTCCCCGTCACCCAACACCACGAAATAACTCGAGCCCCGTAGGCCGAAGAAGGAGGGAAAACTCGTGCCTTGTCAGATGCGAGTGACAGCCTGCAGCTGGCTTTTTGTGGCGTGGCTCCTTTCCCTGAAATGCGTGACAGAGAGACGTCATCCTGCCAGCCGCCGCTTTCTGCTTCATGGGAGAAGCGTCCTGTTTCCCCTGCTTCTCAAAATAGGTCTCAAAATAGCCATCTCAGGAGGTGCCAATGAAAAGCCCCGCCACTGTTCAGAAAGGAATATTGCTGGGATCCTGCTCCCAGGGCAGCCAATGGAGAAACTCCCATGGACGGGCCAGGTGTGAGATCCAGTCCCTCATGCAAGCACAACCCCTTAGAAACAGCCAACAGCCCACTGCCTCTAGTAGATGGCAAATGGCCGCTGTGGTCAGGACTGGCGACAGACTTCACTGGGCCCTGGGCAAGGGGAAGGGGGAGGGGCAAGGGCTCAGGGCCACAGGGGAAGGCGCAGGGCTGGAGCTAGTCTCTCCCACCCAGCCCTCAGTGCTGCCTGGACCACACTGCGTGGGGCTCCAGCGGCGATTTAAAGGGCCACTGCTAGTGGCATGGTAGTGGCGACAGTGGCGTGGAGCTCCAGGCCTGTGTAAATAGCCAGGCCCCAGGAAAACTGCCCCCTCTTGGCAGCCTCGGTTGAGGCAAACCAGCTTCCCAATTCACTCCACCTGCCGTGCCCAAGGCTCTTATTGCAGTTCCCCGAGGCCAACGTGGTCCCAGCGGGGGTGACTCAGATCAACACCAAAAGCCCATGTTCTGGCTCCGGCCTTGATTTCCAGAGATGCCGAGCAGCAACTGCTGCTGGACTGGAGGCTGTGGATACTCCTTGGCTATGAAAATAAGGCCACAAAAGCCACCCAGGGGCTGTGACTTGCTTTTTCCTCTCTGCCATTCCTGACAGGCCTAAATCTCCCCCTCTCCCTTCACAAGGCCCTTTCAAGCCCTCAGCACTGAGCTCTGGAGTGAGCCCCACTCTTCAGGTAGGAGAAAGGGGGATTTGAGAGTCTCTTCCCTCCGTTTATCTAGCCCAGCGCACAGGGCCTGGCACTGCTTGGGAGGTACAGATGCTTTCTCATCCCTGCCGTCCGCACATGGTTCTGCCATTCACCGCGCACTGCTGCTTTTAGCAGAAGGGCCAAGCTTGAGTGTTTCCTCGTAGGTGAATTAATTAACATGCTTCTGCTTGCACAGTCTGTTTAACCCGTGCTCCCTCCTGGCTTCAGTGTTGCAGCAGGAGGTTCCCATTCCCAGGCTGGCTGGTGGGGAGGTGTTGCTTCTTGCAAAGCTCCATGTCTAGGAGGGAGACAGCACTCAGCCCAGTCAGCAGGTCCTGGAGTGACATCCTGCCTGCAGGTTCCGAGGTTACCTCCCAATGGGAGGTAACCATGATGACCTGGCCTCTCCACTTGTCCATGAAGCAGTGAGGGGGAGGGGAGAAGGCTTCTAGGCTAGACCCAGATTCTGCTCTCCTCGAGTTCTGGGGCTGTGAACAGCTGGCAGGTATCCACATCAGAAATGCATTTAACACATGCAGACCAAAAAGCCAGGAGTCAGGGAGAGATGGTGGCACAGAAGCTGTGCTGAATGCTAATTGTGATGGAGAGGTACGGAGCCTGGATATCATAGTACTGGCTGAACCTCTCTAGTCCAGCACCTTTGAGAATTTGCCATACCACAGGAGGTCAATAGTTTCTAACAGCATTACCAATAATTCCACTGCTTAACTGGGCTCTTTAGAAGACATTTAGGGCTAAATCTCCATCCTTAGAGGTTTTTAAGTCCTGGCTTGACAAAGCTCTGGCTGGGATGATTTCGTTGGGGTTGGTTCTGCTTTTGGCAGAGGTAGGGTTGCCAGTTGGTTTAACAAAAAATACCGAACCCCCCAAAAGGAAACCGGGAAAAAAATTCTGTTGAGAAAAAAAAAAAAAACCCTAGCAAAAGTAGTTGAGCAAAAAAAGGGACTGACCGGGACTGAAATACAGTCACGGCCCCTTTAATTCCTGGCCCTCTCCATTCTCCTCTCACCCCAGCCAGCCCAAGCTGCACCGTGTGTCCCAAACACCCTTCCATTGGCTGCCCAAGCCGGAAAAACAGAAAATACCAGATGTGATGTAGTGTTGGTACCTTGCTGGTTGCTGGGCTTGGGCTGTGGGTGACCC
>JANRFK010002918.1:10236438-10252998 GCA_030068395.1 Apalone spinifera | reverse complement strand
GCTGGTGGAGTCTGTCCGTGCCATTATGGGGGTGCAGGAGACGGGAAAACCCAACGCGCCGTCACACCAGACATCTTACATGTCCAGTATTTTCTGAAATTTTTTACTGGACGGAAGGCACAAATACCGGGCTGTCCGGTTCAATACTGGACACCTGGTAACCCTAGGCAGAGGATTGGACTTGATGGTCTCCTGTGGTTTCTTCCAGCCCTGTGATTCTATGAGTCCATGATTCTGTGAAATTAGAGCTAAATCACAGCATAGAACACTGAGAGCCAGGATTGGTGGCTGTGAACAAACTTTATGGGACTGCGGGAAACTTGGCCACACCCATGAGAAGTGGACATCCGGCTCGCTAACAGCATACCGCACCATGGATGTTGCTGGACCAGAGAGTTCTGGACTAGAGAGTTCAACTCTGGACGAGAGAGGTTCAACTTGTAATGGGTGCTGCAGGCAGTCAAGAAGGTAGACTGAGGGGACCAGGAAGCTGCCAGAGATAGGAGGCCCTTTGTAAGGGCAGGAGCTGCACCACAGAGGTTGCTTTCATAGATTCCCAGGCGTTTAGAAAAACAGCCTATCTCGACTGAAAAACAGCCAGTGATTGAGAAGCCGCCATGACCCTGGGTGGGTTGTTCCAGGGGTTAAATACCCTCCCAGGTAAATAATTCTTCTTGTTTCCAGTCAGAATTTGTCTAGCTACAACATCCGGCTGGTGGCTTGTGAGCGTGTGGCTACCATGGCTCTTACAGCTCCTTAGCCACCTGTTGCTGGGATGAAACCATCCCCCCAACTTCTCACGGCCACAGGACTTAGTCCTCTCATTGGAGAACATCATCGCTATGTGTGATTGCTCGTTGGAAGCCCCATTAGCCCTAGAATTAGATCAACCGCCATTCCTTGACTCTGTGCCAGTGTTCAGGGCCTGTAGCTCAGTCTTATTAATGGCATGAAAGCAGCACGGGGCCTCTGGAGCTATTCAGCAAGCTTCGGAGGTATCCACTGTCATGCGGCATTTTCCAGACTTGCTGGGAAAGCAAAGGCGCGGGACATTTGAGGAACAACATTTTTCGGTGATGGAAATGAAATCCTAGGGGCATCTGCTCCTCCTTTCCTGCCCCACCGGAAGGCTCTCTCATCAAGAAATTACTAAATCCTTTGGTGCATCAAAGGCAGGGTGTAATGTTATTAACTTGCCAGCCATGAGCTGGCCGCAAAGCAATCATGGCTGTTTCTCCCAAGACTGAGTCAGGGGATAATTGAGTTGAATGGAAAGGAATTACTGCTCTTTGTTGTCTGGTAGGGAGATGATGAGTTGAATCTCCCAGACCTTCCATATTGATCCAGTTTCTGGTGATTCAAACAGACTTTAGAATTAAGGGATAAAGTTGTTCAAAGAGGCTCTGAGGCACAAATCTGAATTTTTTGTTTCAGTTTGAGTAGAGATGATTCCCTTTCTTGCCTTGGGTCCTGGATACAGTGCTGGGTGCATTATTAATGTCTAAGACAGACAGGCCAATGATAGGCAGGCAGGTAGATGCTGGTTAAAATCCATCCTCAGGCCATTATCCCTCCCTGCCTCGGGATGCGGGAAGAGCACATGCATCTTAGTGCTGGACAAGACCCATTCGTTCTGGAATAATCTTGGTGCTAACAGGCCCAGGCTAACAGTTGTGCGCTTTCTGGGCCACAGAAGGAGAGTCTAATGAATGTCTCTGACCACAGTGCTCACTGCAGGAGATGTGTGGACGAGGCCGTCTATCAGAATGAGGGGAGACAGACACCCAGGAGTGAAGGAAATACATGTGAACTGAGCAGTTGAATGGATCAGGGAAGGTGTGATGGTTTACAGACCCTCCCAATCCCATTGTGGTCAGAAATTCAAATTCAGGCCAGTAGTGATCAGAAGGTATTCCTCCTGGAACATCATTTATCTATGTGGAATGAGCTGGGGATTTTATATAAGAATGGCCACACTAGATCAGACCAAAGGTCCATCTAGCCCAGTATCCTGTCTGCCGACAGTGGCCAATGCCAGATGCCCCAGAGGAAGGGAACACAACAGTAATCCTCACGTGATTCCTCCCCTATCATCCACCTCCAGAGAAACAGGCTAGGGACACCATTCCTACCCATCCTGGCTAAGTAGTATTGATGGACCTAACCTACATGAATTTATCTAGCTCTCTTTTGAACACTGTTAAAGTCTTGGTCTTCACAATATCCTCTGGCAAGGAGTTCCACAGGTTGACTATGCACTGCATGAAGAAAAACTTCCTTTGGTTTGTTTTAAACTTGCTACCTATTCATTTCATTTAATAACCCCAAGTTCTTATGTTTTGGGTTAGCTGCCATCTCATAACACCTGCTAATCCAAATGGCTGTCGTGGTTTGTGGGAATGGATATAGTGCTCCTTCCAAGGTCCAGCACAAAGGCTGTGTAGGTGGCATCTGAAAGCTTATGCCGTACATAGTCTGTGGCTGAATGTTGAACGTTTTCAGCTGCTGAGGTGGTTAAATCTGGACCCTTTTGTAAAAAGAAAACCACAGAGCCCTCCTGGAAGGAGCCATGATTTGTGGCTCACTCTAAAGGGAGGCTGAGATCTGGAGCCTGTAGCTTAATTATCCCCTGGCCCTAACAGGGAGAAATCTGTAGCTATCAACCACACTGCTTCTGTAGGATGGATGCTGAGAATTTGGCCCACAGGCCTATGAATGTACCTTTGAACGATGGAGGGAGGGGTTAGAATGGATGTAGAAACGCCCCATTCCCTCAGAGTTCGTGTTTTCCCAATCCCAAAACTCCAGCGGAGAACATGGTGGGGTCTTTGTTCTGCTCTCCCTTTTGCTGAAGCACTTTGAAGGCAAACTGCAGACATACTCACCGTAGCTGAAACACAACCCGAGTCCTGAGAACTTAGAGTTTATTGAAAGATCACTGAAGTTTCTGTTATTGAATGTAGAGTGTGCTGGGTGGACTGGCAGAAAATCAATCCTGAAATATAGCTGCCTTTATGGCCTCCTCTAAATAGCTCTCTTATGATTGTTTTAAGGTGAAATTATTAAAGGTCACCAGAGGTCAAGTACACAATGTAATATAGTTGAAAATTGCTGCTTTTATCAACAGTTGAGAAAATAATACTCTTGTTCCCTCTCCCCATGGTGAGCGGCTGTTAATTTTACTTTGAAAAACAATGCACCGAGGCTCTTGCAATGGGCTGTTGATAAAAAAATGAGTACGGCTGTTAAAGGGATGCATCAGGTGTAGGCTGAAATATTCAGATCCTGGATGCACAACTGGGTCCCCAAATAGAAATGTGATTGGGGGAAAAACCCATCCTGAGAAACAATGCGTCCATTACAGAAAGGATGGGGACGCATTGAAGAGAGTCCAGCAGAGGGCAACAAATATGATGAGGGGGCTGGAGTAGATGACTTATGAGGAGAAGCTGAAGGATCTGGACTTATTTAGTGAACAGAAGAGTGAGGGAAGATTTGATAGAAGCCTTCAGCTACCTAAAGGGGGTTCCAAAGAGGATGGAGAGAGGTTGTTCTCAGGGGTGGGAGATGACAGAATGAGGAGCAATGGTCTCAAGTTGCAGTGGGGGAGGTCTAAGTTGGCTATTAAGAACATAAGAATGGTCATACTGGGTCAGACCAAAGGTCCATCCAGCCCAGTATCCTGTCTGCCAACAGTGGCCAATGCCAGGTGCCCCAGAGGGAGTGAACCAACAGGTAATGATCAAGCGATCTCTCCTGCCATCCATCTCCACCCTCTGACAAACGGAGGCTAGGGACATCATTCCTTACCCATCCTGGTTAATAGCCATTAATGGACTTCACCTCCATGAATTTATCTAGCTCTTTTTTAAACCCTGTTATAGTCCTAGCCTTCACAACCTCCTCAGGCAAGGAGTTCCACAGGTTGACTGTGGGCTGTGTGAAGAACTTCCTTTTATTTGGTTTAAACCTGCTGCCCATTAATTTCAAAACTATAGAAAAAACTATTTCCCTAGGAGGGTGGTGAAGCATTGGAATGGGTTTCCTAGGGAGGGGGTGAAATCTCCATCACTAGAGGTTTTTAAGTCCTGGCTTGACAAAGCCCTGGCTGGGATGATTGAGTTGGGGTTGGTCCTGCTTTGAGCAGGGGGTTGGACTTGGTGACCGCCTGCAGTCTCCTCCAACCCTAGGATTCTTAGCTGGTTGAGCTTGTTCAGTTTGCCAAGGTGTGCTACACACTTGGTTCCAATCTCTGCCCTTTCAGACCGAAATCCCCCAGCAAGGAAAACCTCCTGAAGGGCCTTCTGCATATTTGTTAATTAGCCACTGATGCCTGGGAAGAGATTTATCGTGAGAGGGGAACCTTTCAGACAGGCTGGCATAGTTTTTGACTGATTTATAGTGCCCATCTGCTAACCCTGTCTCTCTTTGTGCCTGATGCATTGTCCCATGTGGACTGAGCTGGGTGAAATTTGCAAGCATAAATTCGGGCTAGAATGAACCGATGGGGGGAGGAAGAGCTGACCTATCCCATCTCTGGGTCTGAGTACCACTGGAAATCCCTTAAGGTGTTCAGATCAGAAAAAACCAACAAGACTCTTTTAAAATTTGCCACCTCCTCCCATCTGGCTGTCCCCACCCTGCCCAATGGTTTTGTCTGTATATCTATATGCTGCTGGCCCCCCTCCCCAGTACTCTGGAAATGTTCCAAAACAATGCAGAGTCACCCTACCGTAACCTGTGAAACTTGGGCCAATAATTCATAGAATCATAGAACACTAGAACTGGAAGGGACTTCATGAGGTCATCGAGTCCAGTCCCCTGCCCTCACGGCAGGACCAAGCACCATCTAGATCATCCCTGGCAGGTATTTATCTAACCTGCTCTTAAATATCTCCAGTGCTGAAGATTCCACAACCTCCCATAATTGCACAAGGAAGCAGTTTGTTGCCCTAACTTTGTGGCCAGTGCTAGTTCAGAATCAGTTTGGGGGCATTTATTGAATTGGTGTTAGGTTTGCTGAAGGCTCTAATCCCCATGGTGCCAAGCCAGAAGAAGCAGGCAACAGGTATCTCACTTGAGGACAGGATGTTTCGTTGAGCATGCACTCACCCTTGGGCCTTTTGCATCTCTTGCCTCTTGACAGCTCATCTCTGCTGCAGGACACTCTAAGAGATGGAGGAGAGCTCCGTAGCTTCCTCGTCAGCTTTCCCAGAGCATATTCAAGAAAGGAGCCTCCAGTCTTATCTGAAGAGACACAGAGCAGTCCCATCCAGCTGGAAATGAGGTTCTCCATTCTGCCATGTGGCCCAGTGGCTGGGTTGAATTCAGACCGGGGCTGGCTCTAAAGGTTGCATGGTGTATCACAGACCTGCGGTGTCACGTTCTAGGGGCAGGGCTCAACCGGGCTGTGGATTCACTTCAAGACAGAGTCGATTAGGGATAGTTGTCTTTATTAATCTCACTAAGTCACTACTATTACAGGCTTAATACTGCCAGATGGTTACACAGCTACTGCAAAGTAATATGCTAATAAGCACAGGCAGAGCAATGCACAAAAGAGTAACAGGCACTTGGAAATGCTTACGCCCCTTCAGGTCTGCGAGGAGACCTGTTCCGGTCACCTCGCACCAGGCCTCAGTGGACGTGGCTCCAGCTGGGGGACCCAGGGCACCCTTTGAGGTCTAGGTCCCTGGTGAGACACAATGGGCCCGGAACTCCCTACACTAGTTATACTCCACTTGTTTACCGGTTGTGCACATACCTGGCTCAACGCCATTCTTATCACTCTTATGAGCAGAGATCGAGGTCAAACTTGTTTACGGCTTAGCAGGGGCAGCCTGTGAACCTAGGCAAACTAGGCAGTTGCGTAGGGCGCTGCCGGCCCAGGCGACCGATGATGTCACGGCCATTGATGGCCATGCAGGCGGGGGCGTTGATCATGCCTTCCACCTAGGGCGTCAGCTGCCGCAGCCGGCCTCGGGCCACTCCTGCTGCTTAGTAGTTTCCCAGCTCAAGGCAAGGGTTCCCAGCTGCTGTTTGGGCTTGCAGGGTTCCAGGCTATGTTAAACTGGGTACAGCAGGGATGGAAACTTCCATCCCAAGCCTGCTAAGCTGCAGGACCCACATATGACCTTTTGTGTGACACGCGGAAATGGATTTTTTTCAATGCGTGATTTTAAAGGGACACCATCCACTCGAACTTGGTTATGTCTCAGTTGGAGTATTGTGTCCAGTTCTGGGCACCACATTTCAAGAAAGATGTGGAGAAATTGGAGAGGGTCCAGAGAAGAGCAACAAGAATGATTAAAGGTCTAGAGAACATGACCTGTGAAGGAAAGCTGAAAGAATTGGGTTTGTTTACTTCAGAAAAGAGAAGATTGAGAGGGGACATGATAGCTGTTTTCAGGTATCTAAAAGGGTGTCATGAGGAGGAGGGAGAAAACTTGTTCATCTTGGCCTCTGAGGATAGAACAAGAAGCAATGGGCTTAAACTGCAGCAAGGGAAGTTTAGGTTGGACATTAGGAAAAAGTTCCTAACTGTCAGGGTGGTCAAACACTGGAATAAATTGCCCAGGGAGGTTGTGGAATCTCCATCTCTGGAGATATTTAAGAGTAGGTTAGATAAATGTCTAACAGGGATGGTCTAGACAGGATTTGGTCCTGCCATGAGGGCAGGGGACTGGACTCGATGACCTCTCGAGGTCCCTTTCAGTCCTAGTATTCTATGATTCTATGAACTCTCGTCAACTTTCAGAAGACAGTTAAAAGTAATTCAAAGTGTTGCCTCACCCGTATCATGCTCTGACAATGTTTGTGGTTTTACAATGAAATGTTTCCTATTTTTAAGTGTTTTTCTTTCCTTTTTTTGTGGTGTGTGTGCGCGCGCGCGCATATGTGTGTGAAAGACCCAGAGACAAAAAACAGTGGAAACTAATTGTACCAGGGAATTGTGTGCAGAAAATGCTATGGAAAGCACAAATGAAACAAATGGATGGTGATATGTGTGTGTGTGTGTGTGTGTGGTCGGGGGAATGGAAGAGAGAAATAGAGAGAGAGAAATATTTCTAAGGTCTCTTACTTACAGTAACCGTATTAGAATAACAACAGATATGATTTTAAAATTACTGTCTCTTTATTGGGCTGACAATTTCCAAGTCTCTCAATCTTTGGCTTCAGGGCACAGGAATATTATTTTTTGGAAGCAGGAGAAAATTTCCTGTTCAGATTAAAGCATTTCACACTTAGATGCGTCATGCCTCTGCATGACCAGGCTAGATGGACCTGGATCTATATTGACTTGGCTGATTTCAGAACCAACAGGCTTGGAGTCCATGCCTTTGCAGTGGGTAACTAGGGCTGTTGCACAATAGGGGGGGAGTAATTGTGCGTGTGCATGAATTTTGATTCCTTTGATGAGATCAGATTAATCTGATCTATGAGTTTTCCCTTGCCGCCCACTTTAAAGTAACCCGTCGGATTGCAGGCTGTGTGATGGTCATCTCTAGTTTGTGTCCCTGAACATATGTAGTACCTGGAATTACCAACCTACAGCAGGGCACCTATTTACTCTATATTGTCATGCCAGCCTCCTGAAGCATTAGCAAGCGGGTAGTTGGAAATCTGGATGAAAAATGGATGTTTCGAAAAGGTGAAGATTTTGGTATTTGTGTTGCCGAGTGCGACTATACCTCATGGTGGCACTAGTGTCCCAAAAGCTAGATGTGTACATACATACACACACCACCTCATGGTGGAGCTAGTGTTCCAAAGCTATGTATACAAACACACACACACATTGCACCTCATGGAGGAGCTAGTGTTCCAAAAGCTATGCGAACACACACAACCTCATGGTAAAGCTAATATTCCAAAAGCTATGTGTACACACACACACAAACACACACACACACACACTCCCCACCTCATGGTTGAGCTAGTGTTCCAGAAGCTATGTATACACACACACACACACACACACACACACACACACCACCTCATGGTGGAGCTAGTGTTCCAAAAGCTATGTGCACACGTACACACACACACACACACACACACACACACACACACATGCACACGCATTAGAATCTGGATCTGGCAGATTCAGCCTCTTCCCCCGTAGGCAGGGGGTCTGGGGACTGGTGCATTGATAGGACTGTGGATGAGGGGAGCTTACACAGTGCTGCATGAGGGGTGACGGGGCTCTCACCGCACTTTATTAGCTCTTCCTGCTCACAAGTATTGTTGCATGGGGGGTAGAGGGATGTAGGCCATCACACCAGTTCCTGGAATCTGTTCATGTTCTTCCACTCAGGCTAAATGAGGGAACAATTAAACGCTCCTTTATTTAGGGTTAGATGAAACAAAGATGAAGCCATATGCAAGCCTGGGGATTGGCTGGGATATGCAGTTCAAGGCATCAAAGATCTGATGTCAAATGCTGGGGTAGGGGATTGATTTGGTGATAGATCTGTACGTGTGTGCGAAAGTGCGAGAGTCCCGCAATAGACAGAGAAAGCAACAGAATGCCAAGCAAACTGGCAACATTGATCTGAAAGAAAGCAAAGAGAGCGATCTTTGGGGTAAAGTGCTGTCTGGAAAGAGGCTTGGAGTGCTGAGAGAGAAACCATCTGCTGTGGTTTGATTCCTACTGGGCTCAGGGTAAGGGCATTCCGTGTGTGTTCCTTGTAAGCAGACAGGATTGCATCAGAGAAATACCTGACCCTGTCATAAAACTTTCCTCCTTGTGGAAACAATCCACAAGATCCTGGGAACTGGCTAGTGGTTCGGGTCAGAACAGGTAACAGTATTAACAACCATGCAACTTGCTGGAAGTTCTTTTAAAAGCCGACTCTGATATGTGGCACACAGGAAACTTCATAAAACCACTGTGGTGCTAAGTTTTCTCCTGAGGGATAAGTGCAGATGCCAGCGGATAATAGAGGTCTTGACCAAGTTGGTGACATCTAAAGGCAGAGCTCAATTCCTAAATGTACATCTCATACAAATAGATCCATATCTTAGATTTACATCCTCCCAGGAAGCCCTGCCTGAACGTGATGACCTCTCTGGAGCGTCCCTCTGTCCTTTATGCTACATCGACTGCACGTCTCCTGGAAATGGGCGAATTAGTAGAAGAAACTGAATATGGAGATAACACAGGACACTAATCTCAGATTACATGCAGCAAGTGAAGTTGTGATTCACTCCCATAACTCAGCCATGAGCTGTAAATCTAAAACTGGCCCTGTTTGTGGCAAAGAGCTTATGGGTAGAGCCTATTTATTTTGAACCCATACATTTTTTGTAGAAAGGAAACCAAGCTACTAAGATTAAAAAATCATTAAAAAAATAATTCCCTCTAATAAAACTAAAAAAGTGTTTGAAAGGTTTAATTTAATTTTTGTCTGTCGTGTCTTTTTGTCAATTGTTTTCCACTCAACTTGGGACACAGAAAACAGACTGATCTTTCTTTCTTTCTTTCTGTCTGTCTGTCTGTCTGAGTTAGCCTGATGCTGTTGTGCTCATGGATCTGCCAATGCCCAAATAGCAAATGCAACATCTGTCAAAGATCCAACACCCGGGGCATACACAAAAGTACTCATGAAGGAAACGTAAAAGGCTATGGGTTTTCTTCCTTTAAGGTGATTAACTCTTTCTGTGAACTCAGTCCTACAACTTTTTATGATGGATATAAATAATTTCCAGCAAGAAAGGTAATGGGATTCCATGTTTCGTGGAACAAAGGCAACTTTGGGACTAAAATGAGTAGTTGTAGTGCCTGCCCCACTCTGGCAGGGAAAGGGTTAAAAGCAGACTGGAGAAAGCCTGCACAAACCTGGCCAATCAGAGGAAGGGCGAAGTCAGCCCATCAGGGTCAGGCTGGGCCTTATAAAAGGCTGCAGGGCTGAGAAGAACTCACTCTCACTCTTGCGAAGAAAGGAGGAGGACAGGCTCTCAGAGACGGAGGGCTGCACCCAGGACAGAGTTCTGGGCAGTGTAGCAGGACAGTGAGAGCTCTGGCTACCACTGCCAGAAAAAAGTGGCCTTTTTTCAAAAAAACTTCCCGAGTCTAGACTGCTGCCGCGTTTTTTCGAAAATAAATCGAAAGAACATGGCAGTTTTTTTGACTGCGGAAAACCTCGTTTTATGAGGAATAACGTCTTTTTTCAAAGGTGCGCTCTCAAAAAAGGGCGCTATGTAATGCAAACTGTGCTTTTTCGAAAGAGAGCATCCAGACTGCCTGAGTGCTCTCTTTCGAAAAAGCGACTTGCTTTTTCGAAAGTACTGGTGATGGTCTAGATGCTCTTTTTCGAAAGAGGCTTTTTCGAAAGTATCTTTAGAAAAAGCCTCTTTCGAAAGAGGCTCGCAGTCTAGACGCAGCCCCAGACTGCAGGCATTGAGATAAAGGCTGAGGGGGTGCAAGGATAGTGTGTGTATATTGTCCGTGCCTCCGTAAACTCCCTTCTTTTGATATACTAGTACATATATATAACCCTGCCTCTGTTGTTTCCACTCCAAAGCATATGACAAAGTGTATTTTTTATCCACAAGAGCTCATGTTCAAATAAATCTGGATGAATAAAGGGCACATGGATAGCTGGCCAGTTGTTGTTTTTCAAGCTGTAGTGTGTGATTGGTCACCCGAAGCCATGGGGCACTCTATCTGCTCCCTGAGTGGATGATAAATATTTTAAATGGAGAATAATGACTGATAATTAGCAGTGGATGAATGGAGAGCAATGAAATGCAAAGAAAGAAGAATTATGTTCTTCAGCTACCAGTATCCAAGGAAATAATAAAGTGTAGGCTGGCTGGCGAGACAGTCTAGCACTGCACAAGACCCCAGCTCAGCTTAGACCCCATCTGCTCTGCTTCTAGAGACCCATCATCTACGCTGGGGAGCTGAGGACGGCAGAGGGCTGCCTGCTCTTCCCAGTGCATAGATCCACAGACCCTGCAACATGCGAGCGGGGCTGTGTTATTTCCATCAGAGTCCGCACTGAGCTAAGGAGAAGGCATGCACCTTACTGCTAGGACCCTTCCTTTTTGGCTTCCTTTGCATTTCCAGTTAATGGGAATACAGTTTGCTGAGAACATCGCCCTTCACCGATTAAGCTGTTAAGAAACCCCCATCTGTCTTTTATCCAGACATTTAAAGAAATGCTCATTTGTTTTCATGCCTAGAGACTTATCTCTATCAACAGCACTAATGGATTCCCTATCACATTCATCATCTCTGGGAACGGCTTCACAGTCATTCCCATACATGCTTTCATTGTCTTTCTCCCTGGCGATCAGTGTTCCCTAGACGCTGGGTGCTTGTGCGGCCACCCGGAAGAGATTCCAATGCCCTTCAGCTGATTGGCAGAGCGCTGACAGATAGGTTTTGTTTCTACTGGTGGTGCACATTCACACATGCCTCAGTGCACATACAAATTTATTCTGCACGTGCATGGAAAATATCCACATATGGATGGAAAAGATTAGAGGGAACATTGTTGGGGATCCTATACATCTACTATATATTTGACAGAATTTGTCTGTCTGTCTGTGTGTTTGTTTATTCAAGAACTCCTAAACGGCAAGAGCTAGGACCACCAAATTCGGTACACAGCTTCCTCTTATCATAACTTCAAGCAAGCAAGATCAGGGTTTGGTTGTGCCAGGAAAATGGGATGTGACTGGAATGGGATTGCTTCCCATAAAATCATGCAGCAGAGAGACAGAATCACCAGGCCAGTGACAGGGGCTGTCAGGGGGTGCACCCTCCCCTCTGTCCAGGACGGCTCCAGCCCCCACGCCTCCCATCTTCAGGCACCCTTTAGGGAGGGTGGGGGGAGCTGGAGCTCCCACCTGATTCATACAGAAAAAAAAAATTAATGGAGATTGCCTATCTCCTAGAACTGGAAGGGAACCTTGAAAGTCATTGAGTCCAGTCCCCTACCTTCACAGCAGGACCAAGTACCACCCCTGACAAATTTTTGCCCCAGATGGTCTCCACAAGGATTGAACTCATCATCCTGGGTTTAGCAGGCCAATGCTCAAACCACTGAGCTATCCTTCCATCCCAGAAACCCTCTTGGCTGTTCCCCTTCATCACTGTCAGGGAGTGAGGGGAAAGTGCTGCGTTCCTCACTCTGGCTTGTGAGTGCAGGGGACAGATGAACCAGGAGCCCCTTTCACTGGCCTGGTGATTCTGTCCTATCTGGGGGACATGCACCCCTCCCCCAGCTGTGTTTGCTGGAGCTGCAGCGGCCATAGAAATGTGCTTCTCTTGTGATGAGAGAAGGCTGGGATAGTCCCCAGGGCAGACTGCATACTGAATCCCACATCCCCAACCCTACTCTGTGCAATGATTTAAACGTAGCACGTACATTTTCATTTTGCTTTCCAAAACACAAAAATTAATTGAGTTATGGAGCAACACCGGGTAAATCTTCTAATGCATTGATAGATGTGCCAGGCTCCCTGGCTTCATTCAAGAGGGAGAACAGTTCTTCTAAACGGAGCAATCTTTTCATCTCGCTTCTCTGTCCTTAGACCCCGATCCTTGTATTTCTCACCTGCCTTTCTGCTGCCCGGATGGGTGCCTGCTGATTTCTCATTTGCGGCAGCTAAGATTATAAATGTTTTCATCACTAATTCATGATAAATCAAATTTTCATTACACCAAAAAATCAAAATTTTATAAGAAATAAATATTAATCCTCAAAGAGGGGCTAAAGCCAATGAATCACTCATGCAAAACACTCCGGAAGCTCATTTGCCTTTCAGATGTTCATCATAATGTCTCTTGCCGTGTTGGCTAATAAGGAAGCTGTTTATGTTTCTTATAGAATACTAGGATTGGAAGGGACCTCGAAAGGTCATCGAGTCCAGTCCCTTGCCCTCATGGCAGGACCCAGTACTATCTAGACCATCCCTGATAGACATTTATCTAACCTACTCGTAAATATCTCCAGAGATGGAGATTCCACAACCTCCCTAGGTAATTTATTCCAATGTTTAACCACCCTGACAGTTAGGAACTTTATCCTAATGTCCAACCTAAACCTCCCTTGCTGCAGTTTAAGCCCATTGCTTCTTGTTCTATCCTCAGAGGCCAGGAAGAACAAGTTTTCTCCCTCCTCCTTGTGACACCCTTTTAGATACTTGAAAACCGCAATCATGTCCCCTCGCAATCTTCTCTTTTCCAAACTAAACAAGCCCAGTTCTTTCAGTCTTCCTTCATAGGTTATGTACTCTAGACCTTTAGTCATTCTTGTTGCTCTTCTCTGGACCCTCTCCAATTTCTCCACATATTTCTTGAAATGTGGTGCCCAGAACTGGACACAATACTCCAACTGAGGCCTAATCAGTGCAGAGTAGAGTGGAAGAATGACTTCTCGTGTCTTGCTCACAACACAACTGTTAATGCATCCCAGAATCATGTTTGCTTTTTTTGCAACAGCAGCACACTGTTGACTCATATGTAGCTTGTGGTCCACTATAACCCCTAGATCCCTTTCTGCCTTACTCCTTCCTAGACAGTCGCTTTCCATTCTGTATGTGTGAAACTGATTGTTCCTTCCTAAGTGGAGCACTTTGCATTTGTCCTTATTAAACTTCATCCTGTTTACCTCAGACCATTTCTCCAATTTGTCCAGATCATTTTGAATTATGACGCTATCCTCTAAAATAGTTGCAACTCCTCCCAGCTTGGTATCATCTGCAAACTTAATAAGTGTACTCTCTATGCTGATATCTAAATTGTTGATGAAGATATTGAACAGAACCGATCCCAAAACAGACCCCTGTTGAACCCCACTTGTTATACCTTTCTAGCAGGGTTGTGAACCATTAATAACTACTCTCTGGGAATGGTTATCCAGCCAGTTATGCAACCACCTTATAGTAGCCCCATCTAAGTTGTATTTGCCTAGTTTATTGATAAGAATATCATGCAAGACCGTATCAAATGCCTTACTAAAGTCTAGGTATACCACATCTATCGCTTCTCCCTTATCCACAAGACTCATTATCCTATCAAAGAAAGTTTTCAGATTGGTTTGACATGATTTGTTCTTTACAAATCCATGCTGGCTGTTCCCTATCACCTTATTATCTTCCAAGTGTTTCAGATGATTTCCTTAATTACGTGCTTTCCTGGCACAGAAGTTAAACTGACTGGTGTGTAGTTTCCTGAGTTGTTTTTATGTCCCTTTTTATAGATGGGCACTATATTTGCCCTTTTCCAATCTTCTGGAATCTCTCCTGTCTTCCATGATTTTCCGAAGATGATAGCTAAAGGCTCAGATACTTCCTCTATCAGCTCCTTGAGTATTCTAGAATGCATTTCATCAGGCCCTGGTGACTTGCAGATATCTAACTTTTCTAAGTGATTTTTAACTTGTCCTTTTTTTATTTTATCTTTTAAACCTACCCCCTTCCCACTAGCATTCACTATGTTAGGCATTCCTTCATCAGACTTCTCGGTGAAGACCGAAACAAAGAAGTCATTAAGCATCTCTGCCCTTTCCAAGTTTCCTGTTACTGTTTCTCCCTCCTCACTGAGCAATGGGCCTACTCTGTCCTTGGTCTTCCTCTTGCTTCTAATATATTTATAGAATGTCTTCTTGTTTCCCTTTATGCCTGTAGCTAGTTTGAGCTCGTTTTGTGTCTCTGACTTTCTAATCTTGCCCCTGCATTCCCGTATTGTTTGCTCCTTTTTTATTTTTAGATCATGCAAGATCTCCTGGTTGATCCAGGGTGGTCTTCTGCCATATTTTCTATCTTTCTTATGCAATGGAATAGCTTGCTTTTGGGCCCTTAATAATGTCCCTTTGGAAAACTGCCAAGTCTCTTCAGTTGTTTTTCCCTTCAGTCTTGCTTCCCATGGGACCTTACCCACCAGCTCTCTGAGCTTACCAAAATCTGCCTTCCTGAAATCCATTGTCTCTAATTTGCCATTCTCCCTTCTACCATACCTTAGAATCATGAACTCTATGATTTCATGATCACTTTCACCCAACCTGCCTTCCTCTTTCAAATTCTCAACCAGTTCCTCCCTATTTGTTAAAATCAAATCTAGAACTGCTTTCTCCCTAGTAGCTCTTTCAACCTTCTGAAATAAAAAGTTGTCTTCAATGCAGTCCAAGAACTTATTGGATAGTCTGTGTCCCACTGTGTTAGTTTCCCAACATATATCTGGACAGTTGAAGTCTCCCGTCAGCACCAAATCCTGTGCTTTGGATGATTTTGTTAGTTGATTAAAAAAAAAGCCTCATCCACCTCTTCCTCTTGGTAGGTGGCCTGTAGTAGACCCCTAGCATGACATCACTCCTGTTTTTTACCCCTTTTAGCCTAACCCAGAGCCTCTCAACACATCCGTCTCCTATGTCCATCTCCACCTCAGTCCAAGTGTGTACATTTTTAATATATAAGGCAACACCTCCTGCCTTTTTCCCCCGCCTGTCCTTCCTGAGTAAGCCGTACCCTTCTTTTTGCCAACCCATGCCAGGCTAGCAGCCACCTGACTTATGATCTGGTTCCCAGGTGGACAGGGTGTGCCTACATCATAAATACAGTTTTAATGTCTGCTGCAAAGAGGGACCCTGACTGCCAGTTGAAGCAGGGAGGCCAAATGGTAGAATCTTGATGGTAACAACACCAGTCTTACAAACTACCATTTGTAAGAACGCTTCTAACATATCACAGGCTGAAGGTTTGAAGTTGGTGAAGAAAAAGCTGACATCCCTTCACATTCCGATGCCTTCAGGGCATGGGGGGAGAGGTCTTTTGTAGAGGTCTGATGTGCAGGTAGAAAGCAATGCAGCGCACCAGCCTGCCTCAGACCTACGGTAATGGGGAGATGTTCAACTTTACAAAGTTGTCCACTTCAGGGACACCTCAGTCTCCTGTTAGTTTGTAAAATAGGCTTTTCATGCAATAGAGCGGGACGGAGAGTGAATGAATGACTTGCCACTAGATGGGTGTGGAGGTGGGAGAAGGAACATTGTATGTGTGTTTAACCAAAATATATAGCATCATGAGCTTTTGTGGGTAAAACTCATTCAGCAGAAGAATTGGAGTGGAAACAACAGAAAACAAGATATATATAACAGCAGAGGAAGCATCTGTCACTTGTAGGACCCATGTTAATGAGGCTAATTGAATGGGCTGGATGTGTCCCAGGCATAGCTTTTGATGTGGAAATGCAGATGTTAAAGGCAGGAGAAATTGACTTTGTAACACACCAACCAATGCCTTTGTTGAAGCCTAGGGGTAATCGTGTCAAATCTGTAGATGAATTGTCTGGCTCTGCAGTCTGTCTCTGTAATTGCTTCAGAGGGATAGCCGAGTTAGTCTGTGGCAGTACGGCTACACTGTGGGGTTTTTTTTGAAGAAGGAATGCAAATTGCACTTGCATTTGCATATCTTCTTCCAATTTTTTTCCAGAAGAAGATTTTTCGATATTTGGCCCATCTACACGGGGCCAAATGTCGGAAACTCCCCCTCTTTTGGAAGGCCCCTGTACACTTCATTTTACAAGGAATAGGGGGCTTCCAAAAGAGG
>JANRFK010002918.1:10212031-10233996 GCA_030068395.1 Apalone spinifera | reverse complement strand
GTCATTTGAGCTCCCCGCCTCAGGTGCCAAAATGTTGTGGGCCGGCCCTGGGTACATCCCACTGCCTCAGTCCAGCCCCTGGAAAAACTCTGTCCCTGAGACAGGGAACGTCACACAATAATCTAGGGGGCAGAGAGCAGAGAAAGGCAGTGGGGGCTAATGGGCAGGACACTGACCTGGGAGCTAAGAGCCGGGGTTTAGCCATGAGTGGGCCTGAGTGGGATCCAGGCCCCCCCCCCCATCTCAATCTCAGTTTTGCTCCTGCACCGGGGACCCCTGCCGTGCTCAGCCTATCTGGTGCTGCTGCTGGGGAGCCAGGCTGACACGCGGGGTCTCATCCAGCTCTGCCTGTCTGGTGCTCCTGCCGAAGTCCGGGGTTGTGGTGTGGGGCTTGCCCCACTCTTCCCTTCTGGTGCTCCTGCTGCAGAGTCCGGTCGGGGGCTTGTCCTGACATGCTTGCCGGAAAGTGGCACTGCTGCATAGGACTTGTAAGCCCCCGACACTGCTCCCCGGCAGTATGGTCGGGTGGGCGCAGCAGCCCTGCTCCAGACACCCAGCTTCCCAGCAGAAGCACCTGGTAGAATGAGGTAAGCCCTGTGCCCCCTCCCACTCTTCAGGTACATCCCTCGGTGTCCCCTGACCAGTGTGTACAACCCATCCCACCCCCTCCAAGGCTGGTTGGTGGGAGGCAGCCCGATCTCTCCTGCCCCCCATCACTGTCCACCCATCTGAAGTCGGGGCACACTCAAGGGTCCCCTTCTGTCTGCGCCACTGGCTAAGAGATGTGAGTTTTATTCCTGCCTCTGCCACAGAGCTCCTGGGTGGCCTTGGGCATGTCAGCTAGCTCTTTGGGGCTCTGTTTCCCCTACACTAGTAAGATTGTGAGCTGTGACAGGTCTAGCTCCTATAACTGGTGTATCCATCACCTAGCACACTAGGCCCCAAACTCAAGTGGAGATGTGAGGCACTACCCTAATGCAACTACCTACCTACATGCACCGACCACTGCTGCATTCGAGGTTTAGCCTGCTTTCGTTAAAGGCAGGGTGCCAAATCTGGGGGGAACCTGTGCCCCTAAATACAAGGATGCAGATTACAGAGTCTTCATAACGTTGGGGAAAAATACAGGAAGGGAAGAAAATGTCTATCCGTTCCTAAGCACGGCAATACCGAGTGACCACAGCAAGCCAGGAGTGGCCTTACCCCGTGAAGCAGGGAGTCCGGAGATTAGCACTGGGAAACGGAGCCTTTAGCCTCCGGGAGACAAGGTTACAGTTGAGCCCCCGTGACTTGGTGACGGCAAAGCAGTCTCAGCGGCTGGCTGTGGGCAGGGTATGCGCTGAGATGGTGAGGCAGCGAGCCCGCAAGGCAGAGCGATCCTGCTGGGGGCAGCTGCATCACCAAGGGAGTGGTCAGCAGGGATGGGGCTCCGCCATCTTGCCTGCCAGCCCACCGGTATGTACCCCCCGTTCCCCAAACCTTTCCCCCTCCCAGCCCTTGGGCACAGCACCGGGGCAGGGGGAGAGAAAAGGCCTCTGGTGGTTGAGGCCTGAGGGGAGATGGGTTAGGACCACCACCCTGAGCTCCTCCTCAACTGCAAGCCTCACTCTCTCACCCCCTTAGCCCCAGCCTCCTGAACGGCTCCCTCCATCCCCATGGCACTGCCCTTCCCCCCCACCATCAGCTCCCTGCCCTGAAGGACCTGGGCAGTGCCAGGTAGGTCTTCTAGTTAAAGAACATCATTTGTTATCCTTTTCGCTTCAGTCGAAAGGAAAAGTAGCACATCGTTTGTGTTGCTGAATGCTCTCTTTCTACAGCCTGTTCACAGCATAATTATAAACAATCCATTCAAAGAGTTCCCTTAGTTAACGCTTGCGTATTAGCTAAGGTTTCGGGACCAAACTCTCCTCAGTTCCAGCGTTTTCTCCCATAGTTATCAAGATATGCGGGCAGAGTGAGCCAATCTGCCCAGAGCTCTTGGGTGCATGTGGCTAGAAACTAGGTTCACAATGTCAGGAGAGCTGGATCTCATGGGGTTCCTGAGAGTCCCCCAGCTTGGAAATTCCAAGAGAACAGGGCTTGAGCCTTTCTCGGTGGGTTTCGGCATTTCTACTTCTTGTCTCCCCTGAGTTGTGAGTGAAAACCCAGAAGAAAAGTGTCTGGAATTTCTTTCACAGTTCAAAAGAAAAAAATAGTTTCCAATATTGTTGAAGTTTAGTTTGAAATTCAGGGTCAGGTTTTAAATTAAGATGCATTGGGCCATGGCCGCAAGGAATCCAGCTAGCACAGTGTCCTTTCCGCTGCAAGGGGTGTTGGCTTGTCATGTTAGAGCAACAGGGGAAAGGCGCACAAGGTCTTTGCTGTGCATGGGAAACAACCTGATGCACTGAGAGTTGAAGAACACTTCCTTTGTTCCCCATTTTCAGGTGAGCCTCCAACCAGGGCTTTGTGGGAATTATGGGGTGCATAATAAAGTGATTCAACAATTTTATCTAATTCTTCTTTATTTAAAAAAAAACAAAAAACCTTCTACACTAAAGGATGAGAATATCTCATTGCCTCTAGATGAATCCATGGTTCGCCCACATCTTACTGCAAGCAGATGTGCTCATCTCAAAAAAGATACCTTAGCACTGGAAAAAGTTCCGAAAAGGGCAACAAAAATTATGAGGGATTTGGAACGGCTGCCATATGAGGCGAGATTAATGACAGACTTTTCAGCTTGGAAAAGAGATGACTCGGGGCAAATCTACACTAGGAAATTATTTTGAAATAACTTATTTTGAAATAAAACTCCCGAAATAACTATTTCAAAATAAGCTTATTCCCCGAGGATAGCAGGAGTACAGATTTTGAAATAACCAGCCCATTGTTTTGAAATAAAGGGCTTGGCAATACTCCGCTTATTATTTCAAAATAAAGGGGGTTATTTTGAAATAACTCCCTTGTGTAGACCAGCGCTTTGGGGTGGGGGGTGGGTGGGAATATGACTGAGGTCTATACAAACATGACCAGTGTGGAAAAAGTGAATAAAGAGGAGTTATTTACTCCTTCCCATAACATAAGAACGAGGGGTCCCCAAATGAAATTAATAGGTAGCAGGATTAAAATAAAACAAAGGAAGTATTTCTTCACACAGTACACAGTTAACCTGTGGAACTCCTTGCCAGAGGATGTTGTGACATCCAAGATTCTAACAGGGTTCAAAAAAGAGCTAGATAAATTCATGGAGGATAGGTCCATCAATGGCCATTAGCCAGGATGGGCAGGGATGGTGTCCCTCACCTCTGTCTGTCAGAAGCTGGGGATGGGTGACAGGAATGGATCACTTGATGATTCATTTTCTCGGGTGCACGTAGCATTGGCCACTGTCAGAAGACAGGATACTGGCTAGATGGAGCTTTGATCTGACTCAGTCTGGCCGTTCTTATGTTCTTATGAAACTGCCACCAGAAATTTCAGTGTTGTAAAAAAAATTTGTGTTTTAAATGAAAATTCCCCAAATATCAACAAGAGTTTTTTTTAAGGCAAATGAAAATTTTCAATTTTCATCAACAATTTTTGTGGGGAAAACCAACAGAAACTTTTCCCCGACCAGGTCTAGGGCACTAGCGTGTGTCCATCTGGAAAACTCAGCACTTTTAAGAACTGGGTTTTATCACCGCAAAAGGAATAATGCACACGCGTGTATGAGAGCCGAGAGATCATTGCAGGGCACAGATGTGAAGACATGCAATAAGAATCATAGTCATTAATAAAGTTGAGCTGATGTTTTAGGGGAAACTCCCTGAAATTGACAGGAGCTACTTAAAATGCACTAAGGGGAAAATCTATTGAGGGGGGAATAAATCTGATTTGCAATGATAGATCCGGTTCCCGGCAGCATTGCCGGCTCCCGAATGTCATTGTCATGCATTTGAGATGGGGCTGCTACCAGCTGCAATGCTGCCTCTGAAATATTCCAATCTTGTCTCCATAATAGCTTCTGTCACTGCTGCTGACAGGCCAGGCATTAAGTCTTTGGCACAACGGTAAGAATTATTAACATACTGAGGTTTTATGTTATTTGACAGCTGTCGTCTCCCTCGGCATTTATGGTGAGTGACTTATGGCCACCCCTCTCTCTCTGACCTGCATGCATTCATTTTGGCTTCATTGCTTCCTTCACACCAGGGGCCCGCTGATGGCTCTGGACCCTGTGGATATGGGTCTGGTATTCTGGCAAGGACCATCTCCACTGATGGCAGCACTTGGGAAACAATGAATACTTGACCTTTGAGTGCATTGGGGAAGTGCTGCCCCCGTGGCCTGCCAGCGTCAGACGTGAACGGAAGAGTTAACTTCCATTAACTTTTGCTGAAAAGGGACGCTGAGTTTTGAGTAGGGAAGGAGTGATTAGAGCAAAAGGTACTGATGCCCCCTGTCCTTCAAATCCCCCTGCCTTCAAAGGGATCTGGGGGTGAGTGGAAACTCTGAGCAGCGGGTTGTAACACCCTTACAATCTTCCCTCTAATTTTGTTCCATACATGTGCAGGATAAATTTTGTTATGTGCACCGAGGCACGTGTGGATGTGCACCACCAGTAGAAACACATGCTGGTGGCTGTGGGTGCTCTGCTAATCAGCTGGGCGGCACTGGAATCTCTCCTGGGCGGCCGCCCAAGCACTCAGCTTGCAGGGAACACAAGTTGCAGGCCTCTTTTCTTAGTCCTGCACCTTCCCCACCCTGCTCTGCTCTGTCCTAGCACTGCCAGCCTCTCCTGCCCATGCTTTTTGGTTCCAAGGTCTGAGGTGCTCTAGTGCTGGGGCAGTGCAGATCCTCTACCAGTTCTCGGCCCGTAGCAGCCCTGCCTGCTTCAGGGCCCCCCTTGGCAGGGCATGACCATAGAGCCAAATCAAGGAGCAGGGTTCTAGTATGGAAAAGTGTCCACCAGACCCTAGCCACCTGTGGGCCCCATCATTAGCCATGGCTTTATTGGCGGGAGGTGCGGGGAGAGGGTCTACCTACAGGAAAATCCCAGCAACTCCACAGGATTCCTCTCTCCCCTTCTGCCCTTGGAAAACCTGCCCACATGTGACATGCCCATGGAGTGTGTGACACATTCCACAACAGAACCCTGAGCCCACATCCAAGGCCTTAGACAAAGGTCCACCCACCCCTTCATTTCTCTTCCAGCTTCCTAAAAGGGTGTTACAAGGAGGAGGGAGAAACATGGTTCTCCTTGATCTCTGAGGATAGGACAAGCAACAATGGCTTAAATTGTAGCAAGGTGGTTTAGGTCGGGCATTAGGAAAAACTTCCTGTCAGGGTCATTAAACACTGGAATAAATTGCCTAGGGAGGTTGTGGAATCTCTATCATTGGAGATATTTAAGAGCAGGTTAGACAAACATTGTGAGGTAGGGTCTAGACAGTGCTTGGTCCTGCCGTGAGGACAGGGGACTGGATTTGTCCTCTTGAGGTCCCTTTCAGTTCTATGATTCCACCAGCCTCTGCTCTTCTTGCTCATATACAAGTTTATTCCTCTCCATGTGTAAATGAAGCAATTCAGCTCATGGGCCATTGGGGAAGAAACCTGTTGAAATCAACCTTGAAGGGGCCAGGCTTGGCTGAAAACCTGCCACTGAGTCTGAAAGACAATTAACCAGTCGTGCAGGGTAAAAGATCCAGACTCCTTGCAGAAGTCCCATGCTTTCCTGCCTGGCAGTGCAGCCCCCAGCCCGGCTGCCAGCTCTGCGCATTTGGTCTTTAATAGATAAGCCAAGATGGAATTCCCTAGCTACGTCCACACGTTCAGCGCTGACTTGAAATGCCGGGCGAGGCTGGTCTGCCAAGCAGCAGGTACCTAATCCACTTTTATCTAGTTACTGTGACAGTCACCCTGTTAAATGGAATGGACTATTGATTCGTGTCTCACTTCCAGCCGAAGTAGTTTCCATCACGGCCCTGAGTAGAATAGAAGAAAAGCACTTCTTATTAACTACAGTGCCAGTCAGGGAGCGGAGGGGCAGGCAGAGAGCGCGGCGGGAAAGGCTTTGTCAGGGAGGGCTGGGAGCAGCGGGGCCACAGAGAAGGGGCTGAGCGGGAGCAGAAGGAATGGGAGCGTACAGGTTTGATTCTTATTGTGCTCATGGGCAAAGGGGTTACAGCTCTCTCAGCCTGGGCCTGCCTCTGTGGGCTGAATGGATGCCTCTCCAGAGAGGAGTCCTGTGGCATTTTAAAGACTAACAGATTCCACAAGCCAACTCCACCGGGAAGCCTTCAGCTATGTCTACACTACAGAGGTTTTTTTCCGGAAAAACAGCCGTTTTTTCGAAAAAAACTCGTGGATCGTCCACACCTCAAGTGCGTTCTTGCGCAAAAAAATTGAAAAGAACAGAGGGGTTTTTCCAGCGTAGGTATTCCTTGTTCTATGAGGAAGAACGCCTTTTTGCAAAAGAGCTCTTTCGCAAAAAAGGTGTGTGTGGAGGGGGAAGAGGGGTTTTTTGCGCAGAAAGAGGAGAAAGCATAGGTGCTCTGGGGGACATTCTGTACATAGCAATCAGAACTTGCTTTCGAGAGAGCGTCCATGCAGTCTGGACACTCTCTTGCGCAAAAGTGTATCTCTTTTTCGACATGCTTTTGCAGTATGGACATGCTCTTGCGCAAGAAGTTTTTGCAGAAGATCTCTTCCAATAAAAGCTTCTTGCGCAAGAAGCCTGCAGTCTAGATGTAGCTTTAGAAGGTAACTTCATTTACAAGTTTGATTCCTATCACAGAGGTATAAATAAAGACATTGGCTGGATGGCCCGCTACATTCCACATGCTAATGACATAAGAAAACCAAACAGTGGGTACTTAAGTACAACTAATACCTTCTCTATCAACTTCATGTAGCAGGGACACTCTATTTCTTTCCCCTTCCTTTTCTCTCCTCCATCCCCTATTTATTTAGAAAAACTGGACTTTTAAGAACTCCATTCATCTGAAGAAGTGGGTTGTGCCCACGAAAGCTCATGGTACCATTAACATGTTTTGTTAGTCTCTTAAGGTGCTACAAGACCTGAAGGTTTTTAAAGTGTTTTTTAAGTTTTTCCAGCTTAGGGAGTGGCAGAGGTAGAGCTGTCTATGGCTACGTCTAGATGGCAGAATTTTTCCGGGATACCAAAGCTTTCCCGGAAAAACTCTGCCATGTCCAAGTAACGTGTCTGCTTTTCCAAATTTTTTTTTAGAAAAGCAGACATATGTTTTCGGCATCCTGTAAACTTCGTTTTATGAGGAAGAAGGGATGTTCCGAAAAAGGGTTTTTCCCCCGACATTTGGCCCAGTGTAGATGGGCCAAATGTTGGAAAAGCCTCTTCCAAAAAAAGAATTGGAAAAAGATACACAAATTGCGGTTTGCAATTTGCATATCTTTTCCCAATAGCACTGTGTAGTCTAGACACAGCCGTATGTGCTCCCATATCAAAAGAAGGGAGTTACTTATCAAGTGTAGGACCAAGGAGGCCAATTCAGTCAGCGTGGATGTGGCTCACTCCCAGCAGTTAATGGGTAGGTGTGAATACCAAGAGAGGGAAAATTGTAGTAAGACTTTTTAAATCCTTATTCGGTCCTAATTTGATGGTGTTAAATTTGCAAATGAATTGCAGCTCTTTGTAGTCTGGCTCTGAAGGCTGAGGGCTTTTTTTTTTTTGTAAAAGGATGGCTATTTTTAAATCTGTCAGTGAAGCTATGTCTATACTGCGGAGCTATTTCGAGATACCTCCAGTGTCCCAAAATAGCTATTCTGCGTCTTAAGAGTTGTTTCTAAATATAAGATGCTATTCTGACATCCCTGTAAACCTCATTGCACGAGGGTTAAGCGACATTTCGGAATAGCGATTTATTTTGAAATGTGGTGCTGGGTAGACAGCACCAAATTTGGAAAAAAGCTATTTCGGAATAAGCTATGCAGTGTGCATAGTGCAAATTGTGTAGCTTATTTCGAGGTTAAGGTGCTGTGTAGATGCACCCTGAGTAACCAGAGCCCCCCCAAACCCTCACCAAAATTTTAATTGCTAAATTGCATGCCCCCATATCCCTGCCCCTCTGGGTGGCCTTTCCTGCACCCCCTCCTGCTGCAGGCACTAGTCACCCTTGCTCACTATCCCACAAGCCTTTTCAGAGTTAACCTGATCTGGGCATTGTTACGGGGATCTATGCAATCTGGGGACCATTCTATTCCTGGGACACTCCTTGGTTGGAAGGATGCTAGCAGAACTGACAAGGGAGGCAATGCGGCTTCAGCAGGGCAGCGAAAGGGGGGGAAAAACCCCATCTGCATTTTCTCCACGTCTTTGGTGGCAGTGTGGCAAGGGGAAGAAAAAACCTGCAGAGCGAATGAGTCTGTTGTGCTGAAGCATGCCTGACCTGTAAACTGTTAAGATGCAGATAATACAGAGAGAACCTTCGAAACCAAGTGCCTGGCTGTACCGACAAGGTGATTTTCGTAAATGCCGTTCGAAATACTGCAAACGATTAATTTTGGCATCTACGGGGCGCGTGCGCAATCTATCGGAGCAGAAATGAGCATGTGTCCTTCGTTATCTGTCCCACTTTTCCTTATTCTTAATCTTCTCTCCTGTTCCTTCTAAGCCAGGATTTCTTCCCCTGGGCAAAACAAAGCATATGTTAATTGAAATTGCGGCATAGCTGAAAAAAAAATTGGATTTCAGGTTTGCACTTGGCCATGTTTCTTGGGTATGGAACGCGATGCTCCGCTGTGTGCAGGCTGAAAACCACCCAGGGATGCAAAGGCTATTAAAGAATAAAGCTGAACAAATCGCAGCCACGTGCCACACAAACACAGATGAAAAATGAAACTGGATTATTTTCACCCTCCTTAATTGGTGTAATTCAGCACTTTATCTATGAACAAAAGGAGAGTGGCCAAGGCGTCTGCGAGGTTCCAGCTGCATTTCAATGAGGGACAGCCAGGGAACACAGCAAGATCGTTTGCTTTATCATGTGTATTTTTCTCAAAACCCATTTGATTTCAGGTCCACTCTGTTCTGCCCTGCCTTGCTCTGCTGCTGGCTACGCCATTCGCCGTGCATCGAGGACACCTCCCCGCTTGGCTTTGGGAGTGGAAGCCATGTCACAGAATCTCTTTGCACTAGTCAGCTCCAGTTATTGGTTTTTTTTTATTGTGCTATATTAATTAGCCAATCTAGATCTTGCCTCCTTTGGTGGCAGGTAAAGCCCTCCTGTTGCTGTTACTTAAAGATTAATCAAAGGGGATTTTATTGCAGGAATTGCTATTGCTGCCTGGCAGTGTTGCCTGCAAGCTGTGCACTTGTGTGGCCACTCAGGAGAGATTCAAAAGCCACCCAGCTGATTAACAGAGCGCCCACAGCTGGGTTTTGTGTTTCTATTGGCGGTGCACATTTGCACATGCCTCGGTGCACTGACAAAAATATTCCACACATGTGTGGAAAAAATCTGCACATGGATGGAAAAGCTCAGAGGGAACATTGCTTCCTGGATATAATTCAGAGGCAGGAGACCCTTCAAAGGCTCAGTCATTTGCTTTGGCCTAATGCTTAACTAAATGCTTTGGCTTGCAACCACCGCTGGAGATCATGCAGGAGCAGGCTTTGGTATGAGATTTTGAGTACTTGCTTCTCCTGGGCAGGTGGGCGATTGTGGCGTGAATAGCCTTGTCATGCATCTGGCCTAGGAGACTGCCAGAGAGTGCTAGTACATGTCACTTCACCTAGGTCTGCCTCTCATTTCCATTAGCAAATGTTACCCACCTTCCAGGGCTAGTGGGATGGTCAGTTGGTGTAAGCACCGTGCTTTGACAGTGTAAAGTGCTCTGCTGTCTGGGTGCCAGCTAATATAATGAACTGGCCAGTCTGTGTGCAACACTGCCCCCTGCTGGGCAAAACCAGAACTGCTAAGTTGAGTGTCAGAGGCCCTAACATGCAGGGGAACATTTTAACCTCCCTGGTCACTCAGTCATGGATTAAAAAGTAGCCATTCTTCTACAAAGGAATTTCACTAACCAATTACAGAGAGAGACTGCAGAACTGGAATTTATCTACAGATTTGATACCTCTGCCTAAACAAAGACATTAACTGGCTGGCCCATTAGAAAGCCAATTTCTCCTGCCTTTAACACCTGCATGTCCACATCAAAATCTATGTATGGGACACATCCCGCCCACTTAGGCTACGTCCAGACTACAAAGAAACATCGGAAAAAGATACGCAAATTGCATTTGCAATTTGTGTATCTTTTTCCGCTTTTCTTTCAAAAGAGGCTTTTCCGAAATTTGGCATGTCTACACGGTGCCAAATTTCAGAAAAACTTGCTCTTTTGAGCCATCCCTTCTTCCTCGAAATACAAGGTTTACAGGGATGGCGAAAGAATGTGTCCTTTTTTCCGATTTTTTTTTCCGGAAAAGCGGACGCATTCCTTGGACGTGCCATTGTTTTTCTGGGATACCTCTGCTAACACAGAAAACTTCTTCAGTCTAGACGTACCCTTAATTAACCTCATTAAGATGGGTCCTACAATTGACAGGTACTACTTCTGCTGTTATATATATAAACTAAAATATTGATTTCTGTTATTTTCACTCCAGTACATCTGATGAAGTGGGTTTTGCCTATGAAAACTCATGAGTCTATACATTTTGGTAAGTCTCTAAGGGTATGTCTGCACTATAGGACGAAGTTGAATTAAGCTACACAACTTCAGCTACGCGACTTGTATAGCTGAAGTCAAAGTGGCTTAACTCGGCTTTTGGCACTGTCTACACCGCAGGAAGTCAAAGGGAGAACACTCTTCCTTTGACTTCCCGTACTTGTAAAAGCAAGGTTCCCGGCATTGACTGGAGCGCCCCTCTCATTTCGTATGAGCTGGCTTAACTAGACCCGCTAATTCGAACCCTGGAAGATCGACAGCGGCAGCTTCAATCTTCCTCTGTAGCGTAGACGTACCGTTGGGTGCCACAGGACTACTCATTCCTAAGACTCGCGTGAGTTCTCTCCACACTGCTGCAGAGGAATTCTGCCTGGCAATGACATACAATGGGGCAGTGGTTAGTGGCCGTGCATTTGCTAAAAGCATTATGCGTTTATTACCTCTCATTTGGAGAGAGCTGCCCTTTGCTAGCACTGACAGGACTCTGGAGGCTCTTTACAACATCGACTGCATCTGAAGGGGCAAGCTCTTAAATGCCTTGGTAATGAGACAAATAATCCTGATGAAAGAACAGCTGTTCTAATTTAATCTGATGCAACCTTTGTCACAAGGGGTTCTGGGACGTAGCCCAGAGCCACAGTCATCCTCTGATTTGCTGGGGAATAGCATAGAGGAAACATTTCCTTGTTGATGTATTTCTTCTGGGGCCTAAATGGACTGTGAGAAGCGGAGGGAGGAGCACAGAGTCCTGCTATTCCCTTGTAAATGCACAATCAGACACTTCAAATCAGGGTTTGCAGGGAGCACAAAATGTCACTCCTCTGGCGTCTTACTCACTAGTGGCTCAGGAGCAAAGAAAAGGCCAGGCAGAGGTGATAATTTCCTTCTGCGGGGATTGTTACTATGTTGAGCCCTGACAAAAACACTGCAGAGTTTGCAATGCACAAACTGCCAATTCTAGAAACACTCAGGCTGTGTCTAGACTGCATCCCTTTTCCGTAAAAGGAATGCAAATTAGACACATCGCAATTGCAAATGAAGCGGGGATTTAAATCCCCCCCACTTCATTTGCATAAACATGGCTGCCGCTTTTTTCCGACTCGGAGCTTTGCCGGAAAAAAGCGCCAGTCTAGATGCGGATCTTGCGGAAAATAAAGCCTTTTCCGAAAGATCCCTTATTCCTTTTAAAAAAAGGGGAAAAGGGATGCACAACCTAGACACAACCTCTGAGATTCCCTTTGAAAATGTTCCCCAAATACCCCCGAGAAAGCACATGCCTCACCCCAATAGGGAAAGTTAACTGACACATAAAGTAAGACCATCTTTGCGCTCATGTGTTTTGGCATATTATTGTCAGTACAGAGCCAGAGAGTCTATACTATAGCTGGACAGGAATTTTTAACTAAAACCTTTTTTTTTGGGTCCAAAAAATGCTAATTTTTCAAATTTGAAACGGGTTTGGATAAATCTGACTCAAAAATATGATGAAAAAAATGAGTTTCACCATTGTTGGAATGTCTTGTTTTGCCCTTTGCAGAACAAGAAATCCCCGGTTTCACATTCAGAATGCCTTTTTGTTTTGATATTTAAATTAAGACAAATTTTAAAAAAGAAAAAGGCCAACATTGAAATGAAGCATTTGGAAATGTCCACATGAAAGGAGGTTTTCTTGGTTCATGGGAATTAGTGAGATTTCAACTTTTTGTGCTCATTCGAATGGGAAAAAAATGTCAACTTTCACAAATATTTGAGGGTCACTAAAGCCATTTCCTGTCATGCTATGGTCTGTACAAGACACACCAGTGAAGCTACTTAGCTGAATAAAACCTCCCTGAAGAAATTGATCCAAGACCAGGAGATAAGAGAGTGGTCTTTGGTTCATTCTCTGGGCTGGGACTTAGCAGACTCTGTCCCAGACTCCCCTGGCAAAATCCTTTCCTTTCTCTGTGCCTTCATGTATAGAACTGTAATAACCACTTCATATTCATCACCCTCTGTCTGGTCTGTTTGGACATGGTGCTGGGGTTATCTCATACTTGCCTTATTTGGGGCTTGTATTGGTCCTGCGCAATACAAATAAGAAATAGTAATAATCAATACGTATCTGTTCAAACGTTATTGCTGTCATTTTGAACAAGTTCAGCCCCAAGTATCCAGTGAAGCACAGAATTTCTCAAAGTAAAACTCCAGCTAGCTTAAAAAGTGAAGGGGAATACTTTGCTTAATCCTTCAGGCATGGAGGAAAACATTTGAAGTGCTGCTAGAGAGCAAAGTCTGCTGGATACTGGCCAGGAAAAGCTGCGTTTATAGCATTAAAAGCTGCCCTGAGAAATTTGCCATTTTGCTCTTTGACAAATGACACTTTTTCTGTGACGCACACACATCCCAAGGCCCAGTGTACTGGTGACAATACTGGCTTGTTTTGTATCAATTGTGTAGCATCCAGCTGGTGTCCAGATGTATGTTAAATCTTATCAAGGGGTTTCCAGGGGTAGCAAAACGAGCCCCAGTGCCATGATGGTAGGAGCTAGATCAATGACTAGACAGATAGAAAATGATACATCCAGGGATTTCTTGCATCTCTCAGATACAAACCTGGCAGGTGACAATGCGCAGACACAGGGTATGTCTACACTACAATGTTATTTCAAAATATCTTATTTCAAAATAGTTATTTCGAAATAGCTTATTTCAAAATAATGTGTCTACACACAAAATGCATTTTGAAATAGCATTTTGCTATTTTGAAATAGCGCGTCCACACTGAGTGGACGCTGAATCGCATTTAAGGCTGGCCAGAACCAGGTCCGGCAGAGCATCAGGTCAGGAGTTACTTTGTGTGGCTGTTGCCTGAGGCTATCTGAGGCCTGTGCTTAGAGGGACCCACCCGGACAGCTGGTTCTCAGATTTCCCTGCTTGCTTGCCTACCTCGATGAGGGACAGCAAAGCATGTTGTCTCTGTGTGCTCTGATTGCCCTCACTTTGGACACCACAGCACTCTGCAACATGGAGCCAGAGCTGCCCCTGGGCACTCTGGTGCTTCTCGTGGACGTGTTGCTGCAAGCTTGTCTGCACTTTGTGCAGGCTGCCATCCGAGAGGTCCATTGGGGGGCTGTCAGTATTCAGGACACCCTGCGGGAGAGCTTCCATCCTGAGGAGCACTAAGAGCCTCCCTGGTCTGCTCCACTGGGGGCTTGTGCCTCATTCCTCCCTCACGTCCTTCCACTTACCCCCTCCCTAACTCCCCTTCCTGATGTCAAATAAAATACATGTATTTTCACGAACACAAACTCTCTTTATTTAACAAAACTGGGGGGGGGGACGAAACTCTGGTGAGATTGGGGAAAGGAGGCAGGAGAGGGGAGAAGAGAGGGTGGGAGAGGGGAGGGGGAAATAAGGGGAAGAAGGGAGAGGGGAAACTCAGGGCTCAGGGTTGGGAGTCTCACCAGACCAACTTGATTTTTGTGCAAACCTGCTCCTGGGTTCACATGTGGCCTTTGGTGGCCAGGCTGGCAGCTATCCTGCCATAAAGGCCACGTTCCTCTGTCTAGTGCAAAGATCATGGACATTGGGGGCATCCCCCCCAAACCTGAATAAGGTCTATGATCTCCACCCTGGACCAGGAAGGCGCCCGCCTTCTCTGGGCCCTGACAGGCTCCTGGGAGTTGGCAGACTGCTCCTGGGGAGTGGTGGAAGGCTGGCTGACAGTGGCTTGCTGGCTCATGTTTTGGGGCCACTGGGTCAGGGGCCCCGGTGGCCACTGCTAGCTCTGGGCTGCAGGCTTGGAGCTAGCACAGGCACTGTGGCCAGAGTCAACCCTTTTAAGGGCTCTGGGGAGGGGGGAGAGAGAGGAGTGTTCTTCGTTGAGGCTGGAGTGGCCACCAGGGCACCCTGGGAAGGCTGGAGGCCCCCTATTTCGATATAAGTGTCTACACAGCACTTATTTCGAAATAGCTATTTTGAATTTGGCGTTATTCCTCATGGAATGAGGTTTACCAAATTTGAAAGAAGCGTGCCGCTATTTCGAATTAATTTCAAAATAGCGGCTTGGCTGTGTAGACGCTAGTAAAGTTATTTCGAAATAACAGCTGTTATTTCGAAATAACTTTGCTGTGTAGACATACCCATAGAGAAAAGGCGGTAAAACAAGCGATTGCCTAGTGGTCAGTTGCATGAGGTTGCGTTATTTGGTTGTCTAGGGGCCGATCCCATCTCTCACATTAACACGCATGTGTGATGTGGAGTAAATTACTTCACCTTCCTCCCTGCTCTGGAAAGAGGTGGTATTTTGAGGCTTAACTAGGGAATGTTTCTGAAATGCTTTGTCGGAGGGGGCTAATACAAAGAATCATGGGCAGTGGGTATAAGAGGTGGGGGAAGGCATTGCTTTTCCAAACTGCCAGCCTGGCCCCTCCCAGACTCTGCCCCCTACTGTAGGCATACCGGGGGAGGAGGGCACAGTATTGCTACCCCCAAGCGCTGCTTTCTCTGTGCTCTGGAGTTTGGAATGCTGGGGCTCTGTGCTGCCCCGTCCTCCCCATGCTCTGGGGCCAGGAAGCACTTGCCCATGGTGCAGAAGCCAGAGATGCTGGGGCCATGCATTGCCTAACTCCCTGTGATGTTAGGTGGGGCAGCTTGACTTCCGTTGGGGGCGGGGCCTTGGCAGAAGGGACAGGGCTGGCGACTTGCCTCTCCTACCCTCACCCACCATCCATGCAAAAATCTTTATGGCTCTAGTATGCCTGTGCCCAATGGATTACAATCCATTAAGCAACTGAGTGACAGAGTTAGTGGATTGGAAGGTTCTCATCAACACTGTTTCGAACTCCAGCTCCTCTTGCAGTGAAGAAAACGTGGGAGGGGCACTCAAAAGTCCAATCTTAGTCCCCCTAAATAACTGAAGGGTCCAGCTCATTTTACGGCATCTGATTGGAGAATCATAGACATTCGAAATAAGACATTAGAAATAAGAATCCTGTCCATTCCCAAAGCCTCATTGTTCTCTAAGACTTTGTCCAGGCCAGAGCTGGTAGAAATCTTGAGTTGACATTTTCGACCAAAAAACTGATTTTTGATGGGGGGGGGAGGGGGAATCCTAACATTTTTTGGCGAAAGATTTTTTTGAAAATGTTCAGGCCTTTTGGCCAGTGATGGAGCTGCTCAAATATGTTAAAAACAGTTAAAAATGTTGAAATGTTAGTATTTTTTCAAAGTTAAAACAATACAAAACCAAAAAATAACCCAGGAACAAAATTTTAAAACTCCTTCCCCTGCTCATTATTCATAGAATCATAGAACTATAGAGCTGGAAGAGGCCTCAGGAGGTCATCAAGTCCAGCCCTCTGCCCTGGGCAGGACCAATCCCAACGAAATCAACCCGGCCAGGGCTTTGTCAAGCTGAGACTTAAAAATCTCTAGGGATGGAGACTCCACTACTTCCCTAGGTAACCCATTCCAGTGCTTCGCCACCCTCCTAGTGAAATAGTTTTTCCTAATATCCAACCTGGACCTCTCCCACCATTTTTTTTGTCAACTATTGTCCAGGCCAGCTTTAAATGTTTTGGGTTATGGAGGCTGTTAGATAATATAAGGAATTATGGGGTGGGGCCAGTGACGATCTTACCTTGTGGGGGAGGTTTCATGTGTGCTTAGATGCATCTTGCTCCTCGCACCCCAGGCCGGTGATGATGAAAATGGAATATCCAAAGCAAAATCTGACTCCAGCCATCCCCGGCTATGGAGCAAAACCCACCTCTCTTCGGCAGCGCTCTGACTCCTCTCTCAAACAGACCACGTGCCATTTTGCTACATGCTTTGCCTGCTGAATTGTCCGAGGTCATTCATGCTACACATGCTGGCTGGCTGCAGGGTAGCTCTGAAAGACCCAGGTTTCATTCTCCAGAGAGGGCAGCATTCAACAGCTTCACAGAGGGCTGCAGCTGGAGATGCATCACTCGTAAATTAAGCCTGGATCCTGCTCCATGGATGCTCATAACAACTGAGCAGCAAAATGGAGACTAAGAAAGAGCTGCAAGCAGCAAGTTCCTAGAGTAGCTCAGAGGGTCTGAAAGAAGGATGCGGCAATGAGAAAAATAATTCAGATATTATAATTTTTGCACCAGCCTTGCTTTAAATATCCCCTTGTATTGTGGGGTGAAGGAACACGAGTCCCCTTATCTCTGCCATTTCCTCAGTATCAGCCACCCAGCCTCCTTTATCTGAAAGTGATTATTTTTTGGCAAAGTCTCTCCCTTGCTGCTTCTTTGTCTGTTAATCTGCCTCTGTCTCTTTATAGAAGAAAGAATTACAGTTGGAGGCTGTTCAGAGGTCTGCTTGCTCATCTGTCTTTGAACCTGGTTGGCAACATGTTATTAGCAGAATTGAGCAAACAGCAGAGAGAGATATTTCTGCAAATGCTCCTTCAGATTGGAAAGCCAATTTTGATCTGGCAGGGTGTGCCGTTCTTTTGTGTGCACGCCCCAGGAGCATTCCAGCGGCTGCACTTCGCAAGCACAAATATGCACGAAAAGCAAATTTTAAGCTGGAACATTCACAAAGAGCAAAATTTATTCCACTGTAAAATTCACAATTAGAATTTGCACTGCCTGGATGACTTTTCTATGCCATCCAATCAGGAACGAGAAGCAATACCATGTGACTTAGGTAACTTGCGAACGCAGCATGAGTTCTGAATTGCAAATATTCTCAGTGGATGACCTGCAAACCGAGAGTTAGCAACTGTGGGAAGGTGAGAACACTCCCATAGAACTTTATCCAGAAATCGCTAGACGTCACACAAATCCCATTTCTGCAGAGCTCTGACATGGATGTGTTTTCTGGGGAATGCCTTTGTGCCCAAAGGTCTTTCTAGCCATACCAGGGCTTCAACCTGTTGCTACGAATGTACACGAACAGACCGTTAATTAAAGCTGAATCTCCCAGGTAGTGGCAATGTGAATTTGCTGGTGTGATGGGTTACATCGGCGACGCGGGGTGAACCCTGAAGCACCATCCCTCCATGGTGCGAGAGCACCACATTGAACGATTGACTGGGTAATTAATTTCACAGCTGCAGAACTGGGGCTCGGGGAGCCCACCCTGTGGACACAAAGGCTGACTACTTAGCAGGTGTGCAAACAGCAAATGTGAGTGGACGCCTCCTTAAGGCTCGTTCTAGTTTTAACCAGAATGTTAGAGTGAGCGGCATGTGGCCTTGCATTAGATGGACAGACCAGCTTTGGAACAAAGGCTGGAAAGTCACCCGTAGGGTGGAAGTAGGTAAGTGCATTCGTCTAGCCAGGTATGATGGGACAGTGGGGTATATCTGCTTCATCCACCATATGATGGGGCTACAAAAAGACTGTTGCTGGGGGCAAGTTAGTGCTTTTCTGCTCCTGCAGCATTTCATGGCCCTTCCTTTGCAGGGCTACTCAAGAGATCAGCTGTTACTCTAACGTGGTCTAGCAATTCTCTCTTGGTGCTTCTCCGGCCCTCCCCACCCCATTCATGTCTGAACATAAGAACGGCCGTACCGGGTCAGACCAAAGCTCCATCTAGCCCAGTATCCTGTCTGCCGACAGTGGCCAACACCAGGTGCCCCAGAGGGGGTGGACCGAAGACAACGATCAAGCGAATTGTCTCCTGCCATCCCTCTCCAGCCTCTGACAAACAGAGGCCAAGGACACCATTTTATCCCCTGGCTAATAGCCTTTTATGGACCTAACCTCCATGAAATTATCTAGCTTCTCTTTAAACTCTATTATAGTTCTAGCCTTCTTGGTCGATGAGGTTTGCCCTTACAACACCCCCATGAGGTAGGGAAGTGTTCTCATCTCCTAACTGGGGAACTGGTACACGGGGCAGACTTCATGACTTCCTCATGGTCACACAAGAAGCTTGCAGGATGGAGGCAGACTATGAACTTGGGACCCCTGACACCTAGTGCAGTGTCCTTCCTGTTTAGAGAACATGTCCTCCAATCTTCTGCTCTCACTGGGCCGTTCTGCAAAGGGTGTTGCAAGGTAGCCTGGAGCTCTGTCCTTTTGCGGCGTCACTATACCAACATTTAAGGTATGTCTAGACTATGGTGCATTTTCGAAAGAGGATATGCAAATTCTGTGGGAATTTGCATATCTTCTTCCGATCTCACTTGCGAAAGCGGGTCTTTCGAAAGTGAAAGTAGTCTGGATGTGGGTTTTTTTGGAACCTCCCCTTTTTTGAAAAACCGCTCTTCCTTAAAGAATGAGGTTTACGTGGTTTTTCGAAAAAGGGGGGGGGGGGCGCTCCGAAAAAAACGCATCCAGACTACTTTCACTTTTGAAAGACCTGCTTTCGAAAGTGAGATTGGAAGAAGATTTGCAAATTCCTCTTTCGAAAATGCAGCGTAGTCTAGACGTACTCTTGCCTGCCTCGCCACTAGTCACCTCTGTCCCGTGCCCACCGTGGCAAACTGAGGGGCGCATCTACACAGAGAAGCGATTGTGGAATAAAGTAGGTTGTGAATTTAAAGCCCTGGAACTATTCTGGAGTGACTGCCCACGCAGATATGTTTACTCCAGAATAGCTGTAGTGGAACAGTTCCAGAATGGCTATGCCAGTTGATGTATAGACAAGCCCTTAGCCACTGGGTCAGTCAGATGTCCCTTCATCGTTCCACTGCAGCTTTAATACGGCAAAAGAGTCTTTGAAAAATGTATCTGTTTTGCAATTCAGACAAGATGAGCACTCAGAATCCAGGCTACAAGTTTAAAACACTGATTACTTTCCGCGGAACACTTAGAAGAGTCTAATTCAATTGGCCATATGGTCCTGGTCTCCCTCCAATCTAATTCGCCCATCCCTGGGGCATATTAAAGGGAAAAGGGGGGAAATTGAAAAAATGTAAATCACATTTTAATAGACTCATAAAAATACACAAAGTGATGACCAAGAAAACGTATCAGATTTTATGGGCATGTGCGTCGCACAGCAGAATATGGAAATGCCACTCAAATGGCAAAGCTCCCCTCCCCGAAAATTTCACAACATAATCCAATTTATACCTTTGGCTAGACAGAGCAGCCAGAGTAGTTCAAGTCATATACATCACTGTCACCTTGATTTCTTGTGCGTGCCAGTCAACGGGAACAGCAAGCTGGCATGTGTTGCCACTTTACATGTCACACTCATTAAATAAGCCCAGATGATTCTCCCCTCGAAGAGAAAAAAAGGTAGGGTTGTTACTGTCACACATACCTCCTCTCCCCCCGGCTTTATGAAAATTGGCTTATGGATAAACTCAAAGATGCTTTATGCAAAACAGGTCATGTAACCTATCAATTTTACAGTTACAACCTGCTGAATCTGTATATCCTATTTTTGTGCACGTCTCATTCTTGTATGTGAAATTAGAAATAGGAAGTATGGATCAGTTTATAATTCTAAGTGTGCTAATGAGGGCCAGGACTGATGCTCCAGAAACCTAATAGCTCAGTACTTAAACCAATGACCTGTGAATGGTCAAATTTGTCCTATAAATCTAAACTGTAATTGGTCCCAGAAAGACATGTGAGCATGCCACCCTGTACTGGAATCCATCTTGGATCTCGTGTTTTTCCATGGGAATGGTGGGGGGCAAACAAAGGATTCCCACCAGGAGGGAAAGTCTGTTTAAGCAATGGGAAGCCATCAGTCCTTTGTCTTCATCCAGTCTTTGAAACTGCCTGGCTCAACCTAAGAGGATACAAAGAACTTTGAAGAAACTGTAGACCCAGGCCAGAGTAAAGAGCAACTCTGACTCGAAATTGTTTACCTGAGAGAAGAACAGCTGTTCAAGGCAAGCATTTGTGTGTAAGAAGTGTCTTAGTAGATCAGAACTAGCTGAGCATATTTCTTGTTCCTTTTAATATAGTAACTTATTTTGATCTGACTCTTTTCACTGGCAACCACTAAAATCCTACTCGTTATACTTAATAAACACACTTTTGTTTATGATCAAGCCCACTGTAAATAATCGTTACCAGGGTGGAGGAGCAACCACTCACAGAATCATAGACCCATAGAGCTGGAAGAGATCTTAGAAGGTCATCAAGTCCAGCCCCCTGCCCAAGGCAGGACCAATCCCAGCTAACTCAACCCAGCCAGGGCTTTGTCAAGCCGAGACTTAAACACCTCTATGGATGGAGACTCCACTACTTCCCAGGGTAACCCATTCCAGTGCTTCGCCACCCTCCTAGTGAAATAGTTTTTCCTAATATCCAACCTGGACCTCTCCCACCTCAACTTGAGACCATTGCTCCTTGTTCTGCCATCTGTCACTACTGAGAACAGCCTTTCTCCAGCCTCTTTGGAACCGCCCTTCAGGAAGTTGAAAGCTGCTATCAAATCCCCCCTCACTCTTCTCTTCTGCAGACTAAATAGATCCAAATCCCTCAGCCTTTCCTCGTAGGTCATATGCTCCAGCCCCCTAATCATTTTGGTTGCCCTCCTCTGGAGTATCTCTGTGAATATCCACCCTCTTTCACTGATAAAGTGGGTGGACCTCCTTATGAGCTTTCTGCGTATAAAACTTTTACACAGGGTAGGAAGGATTTGGTAGGGGGTTTGGTCCCATTTGGGGGTTGATTTCCTGGGTTTCGATCCCTTATAGCTGAGCCCTCCCAGAGCTGAACTGGTTCAGTGTCTGTGTTGCTCTGCAGGGGGGCAGGTACCCCAACTTTGTGCCTTGTCTGGGGAAGAGCAGTGGATCTGGTTCAGCAGGACAAGGTGGTGGGGAGCCCTGGAAATCAAGAAGGCAGGCTTCAGTGATATGATCAGCACATTGGGGGACAACCCCAAGGGGACTTATGTGATTCAACCCATCACAACTACACAGTGTGTGGTTTGAATCCTGACTGGTGTGAGGTTACTGAGGCTCTTCTGTTACTCTCTGCTGCACTCACAATGCAAGATATTTAAAATAAATAAACACGCACACACACAAACACCGTCTCTCCATGGCGTATAGAATGTTTAGTGCACTGTAATTGCTACTTGATAACAACTTTCAGTCTCAGAGTTCAGTTTCAAGGTCACCAGGTCAAACACCAATCAAGAGTGGAACTCGAGCGCCAATATAAATCATCTTATGATGAAAAGAGCTGCTTGCAGCCGACAGGAGATGATGCATATTGGCTTTTTCAAGATGAGCCTGGCTGTCTCTTTAGATAAGGGGTGGGGAATGTATGGTCTAGAGGCTGGATCCGGCTCCCAGCTTGCCTGGATCCAGCCCCCAAGACTTGGGGGCCCCCTCCCAGCATTGGGGAGCCAGTGCTGGCATT
>JANRFK010002918.1:10187249-10199053 GCA_030068395.1 Apalone spinifera | reverse complement strand
GTTCCCAGCCAGACCTGAGCTGGGGAGCCAGTTCCTGGAGCAGATCCCGCAGCGGGAGTTCTCTCCTCAGGAGCGAGTTTCTCAAGTGGCGTGTTTCAATCCTGCTCGGCATCACAGACAGCCACAGCCGCAATCTGTTCTCTTGCTCGTTCGTTGTGAAGCTGCCACGTGCCCGCACGCACCCAGCAGCAGAAGCGGCTTTCACAAACACTTTCGGATTTTTCTGACGAGCGGGTGACTTCTCCTTAAAGTTTGTAACGGACCTCGGACCCCTCCCCCGCGCCTCCCTGGGTATCGCAATGGGTGAAAACAAGCCAGGTGGGTAGCCGTGGCCACAGGCACCTAGCAACTGCAAAATGGACCCAGAGGGATTATCCGGAGGAGCCTCTGAGGCACAGTGAGGAGTTTCATGCCATCCTGGGCCGAGCAGCTGCCCTGGGGAGCCTTGGCAACTCCTCAGAGCATGTGTCTCTCTCCCAGTTGGTACTGGCCCAGTGCCCTGCCATGGGGCAGAGGGGCTGTGGTGCTGCAGGAGGGGGAAGGGCTTGCTGCTGCTGCTGCTGCTTACACTGGGGCTGTTTCTCTCTCTGGAAATGGGCTCTCGAGAAGATTTTTAAAAGTGCTAAGTGCTTCTGGGGGCCCAGCCAGAGCCAGCTTAGACATGCAGAGGTTTTGTCCAATTCAAGAGGCCCCACAGCATTACTAAAAAAAATGTGTCTTATTCTAACTGAAAAGACAATGAAAATAGAAAGAAAAGCATTTTATATTTGCATATAAACCAGTACATAGGGAAGGCTGCAATTAAAAACTCGTCTTTTTTTGTATTTAAAGGCCCCTCCTAATCTGAGGTCCTAACCTGTAGCTAGTTAGCTTGTGCATCAAGCCAGCACCCAGCCTGAGATCTCTTACAATGCCCAGGGTGCGTAATTGCAGGGCTTACTGCTGCTGACACATAATGAGGAGTGACATGGGGTCTCCTAGGCATTCAGGCTGGGATGACAGAGGACAGTGCCACATCCCTTTGTTGTATTGGAGAGCTGGGTGCAGGGGAGACAATCACAACTGTTAGAGGAGATCAGCGAGGTCCCATGCCATTCAGACTTTGAAGTGAGGACCAAGAGATGTGCTGCCTTCAGTGATCCAGTGTAAATGCCTGCCCGTGCCTTTGCCAGGTGCTTTGGAGGAACATATGCCTCTCCTGGTGCATAGATTGTCCATCATATTTCTCTTTAAGAGAATCCAGCAAGAGATCCCTCTCTGCAAAGACAGATTTTCCTCTTTAAGGCTACTTCTACACTGCCAGTTTTAGTGGCAGAAAATGTGCTAATGAGGGATGAATTTGCATGAGTCGTGGTCTCATTTGAATATTTCTGCCATTCCGTTTTTGCACTAGGGATTTTTGCGCAAAAACAAGCAGTGTGGATGTTTTCTTTTTGTGCAAAACCCCCTTTTTTTCTGCAAGATCCTTATGCCTCAAAAAAGGAGTCTTTCTGTCAGTTTCAATGAACTTTCTCAGGCCCTATATTGCTGCAGGAGAATAAGCACAAGAAGCCAGATCATGGCTCCTTCCTCTCCCGCCCAAACTCAAAGATATGCAGGAGGTTGAGAAATTGGCGAAGCTTAAGGGTCAGGAAGAAAATAGAGGTGGCATCATCGTAACCAGGGTAACGAAGAAACCCCAGTGTGCTTTTCAGCAGGGAAATCGTCAGGCGCTGATAATATTCCAGGACCCTTTTATCCTATGCAACTTTTTCTGTCCAACTTGCTGTTTCCGGGGCCCACCTGGAGCAAGTTACTTTGGCACCAGCAAGGGGAAAAGAAAAACCGTGACTGTCTTAAAGCTGATTTACCTGTGGAGCTGTAAAGCTCCCTGCTTGTGTGTGTGCAGCCTCTCTGGCATGCTCTTCCCCGGAGCTGTGATTTAATGTTTGTTTAGAGATAATTTCACTGGCCTCTGAGTTTACAAGCCGCTCCAGCTCCCAGGTACTGAAAAGTTGAGTGCACAGTGTGTATGGAAAGGTTGTTTACTGCTGCCTGTGGACTCAGGAGGCAATAGAATAACCATTGCCATAGATTACATGCCACAGTATAAAACGGTGTGTGTATGTGTGTGTGTGTGTGTGTGTGTGTGTGTGTGTGTATCCTTTATTCCTTTTCTTTTATAAACTCCTGCTCATGTTCAGCTATTGTTGTCAAGATTTACCAACGGGTTTATTTTTTGGCAGGCGAGTTCCCTCTCAGTATTTAAACCAGCAGTGACTAAAAGCGGAATATGCAGAAGTGAAAGGAAGCAGATGCACCCTGGTGCGCAGCTCCCGCAAGAGCTGGCTGAGCTGCGGCAAAAGCCAGCAGGGAGTTATTCAAAGAGCTGGCAGGGACCTGGGTTGCCACAGGACAATACCTGTAAAAAACTTTAAGTTACTTCCACCCCTGGGAATATGGTAACTGTCTGCAAACAGTGAAAGAGTTTTGGGTGCAAAGCTGGGCAGGGAATTATTTGAGGGTTACTACAAAGAGCAATGAGGTGAAATTTGGAGAGGAGCTAGGCTAGGGGGCTGGGAAATATGCAAACAGGGAGATCCACTCGCCAGCGGAACAATTTCTCAAGAAAAGTGGTGAAAGGCCCAGTACTAGGAGGAAGATACAGTAATTGATGGAGGTCGGAGAAGCCTGATCCACTGATTCTTGGGGTCAGTGCAAAAATGCCCATTGCCTTCAGTGGCTGCTGGACTGGGCATTGAACGATTAGATGAAGTTAATGGCCAGGCAGCCTAGAAAATGGAAGGTGGTTCCCAGGGGAGGGCACAGCCTGGATAAAAGCCGGCGGCATCCAGGTTGGCATTGCTGGCAGATGGAGGTGGCTGCTCTCGCAGGGAGAATGACGTGACAGAGACGAGATCAGCTATTGGAAGATGACAATAGGACAGGAGGGTGTGATGGTCCATTCATAGTGCTAGTTGCATTGTGTCACACCTCCAGCGCTGCGGGGGAGGGGGAGGGGGCTCATGCTTTGGAATCACAATGATTGATCGCTGTTGTGTATTTTTGGAGAGTGTCAAGTGGATGAGCCAGGAGCCTCGAGGTCTCCTGGTTGGCCTCTTTCTCCTGCGGGAACATTGTCAAGAGTGGGAGTACTGGCATCCCTCTGTTACTCTGTTCTTCCCTCCCACCCCAGCTGTGTCCTGGAGCAAAGCCCCAGTATGCAGGGCAGCAGCCAGGACCCAGGGCATGGGGCTGGCAGCAGAATTCCCTAGAGTATGGGGCAGCAGTCGAGACCCGCAGTGTGCGAGGAGGCAGCCGGGACTATGGGCACTAGGCCAGGAACCTGGTGGTGTAGTGGTACCTCCAACATCCATAGTTCCCACGTCCACACTTTCTCCTTCAAAGGCTTTATATTGCTGTGTGAGTGAGGGATGCGGAATAGGGCCTTAAAGTTTGAAAAAATGGCCAGTGCAGCTGCCCTGGGGAGCCTTGGCAACTCCTCAGAGCATGGTCTCTCTCCCAGTTGGTACTGGCCCAGTGCCCTGCCATGGGGCAGAGGGGCTGTGGTGCTGCAGGAGGGGGAAGGGCTTGCTGCTGCTGCTGCTGCTTACACTGGGGCTGTTTCTCTCTCTGGAAATAACCTCCACTCCAAGTCATTGTTCCAGTGGCTCTTCTGGGAAACCAACGTACTACTTTAGTCTTCTGTTCAAGCACCCAGATGCCATTGTTAGCCACCTTTTGGTGTGAGATCAGAAATGGCAGGACACATCGTAGGTTGGTAGCTGAACAGGGGATTTGAAACAAGATATAGGCCAGTCCCAAGGAGCAAGGAAAGTGCTACCTCGCCAACAGCAAGGGAGAAAGGCAGATGCTGCAAGCTGCAACCAGTCAGCACCATCACTCAGATCTCAGGACCATAATGATAATAAGAGACAGTTCAATATTAAATATGCAAATGCACACAGATGGCGCTGGGGAATGATCGGTGGCGAGGTAGGGGAACAAAACCAAGTGGGTGGAATCATTCCTGGCAGCCTCAATGAGAAGAATTAGACATCCCATGAGACCAGTTCATTGAGGAGGAAGGTCAGGAGAGGGCGTGAGACATAGGGCAGGTGCAAGAAAGCATGGGGAAGGGGTGGGGGAGCGGCACAATTCCTTATCTTGCACACAGGTGCTCTGTTGGAAAAGCACCGTGTTTTATCCAGCCAGTGGTTTTCAAGCTATTTCCAAGTCAATATTTAATGTTGTTTATCAGTTGGTGCTAGCAGCTCCTGGCCCTGTGATTGCTCTGCTCTTTATTAAACACTGCCCGGTTTTGAAAATGAAAAAAATCATGCATAAGCCAGGCAGGAATGAACTGGGGGAGACAGACACACACACACACACACACACACACACACACGTTACCTTGTGACTCAAGAAGGGCAAATTCAAGGAAATGGAAAGGAAATATATTCAGAATTATAAACAGAAACTCAAAAATTACACAACATTATAAAAATTCTCAAAATCCACTTCTTCAGCTGAGATTTTGCCCGCGACAACTCATGATACTATACATATATTTTGGTTGGTCTCTGTGGCTATGCCTACACTACCAGGTTATTTATTTCAAAATAATAACTCCCCAAATAACTATTTTGAAATAAGCATATTCCTCTTCACAAGCAGAAGTTATTATTTCAAAATCACAAGCCCATTTTTTTTGAAGTAACAGGCTTGGTAGTGTGGACGTTGCCTGGTCATTTCAAAATGTGGGGAGTTATTTTGAAATGACTCCCCAGTATAAACATGCCCTAAGGTGTCACAGGGCTACTTGTTTTTAAAAAGAAACATCGTCACCCTTATAAGAAAGTTCGTAAATAGTTTATTAAGATTTATTAAGGACTAATAGATGTTTTAATAAATGGTTAATTGATTATCAGCAGGTCACTAGATTGCTTACCACGGTTATTTATAACTATTTATGACACCATTTACTGATAAGCTTATGACTGAGATTCTGTAACAGCTAATAATTATGTCGGTATGTAACATGCTTACAATATATAGGAATCATTTACAAACAGCATTTGGTAGCAGGAACAGTAACCTATGCAAAGGAGTTAGAAGTAAAGACTTCCCTTGCAGAGCCTCGTTCGGAGATATAGGGTGAAGGTGTCTGTCCCGAACCTGAATCCTGGGGGTGCAGACGATAAATGGGTGGCTAATGAGTGGTTTTAATGGGTCTGGCAGAGGGCATTAATTTTTTTCTGCATTTCTCAGGTGACTTATACATCAGCAGCTCCCTTCCTTAGGGAAGAAATGATGATCTCTATTTATCTTGTCTAGCAACCCAGCTCTGGGGGCATTTTATATTCAGTTTCCCCCTTTTCCTCCTCCTATCTCCCCAGTTATAAGTGCCATTAAAATCTGATTTGCTGGTTGTTTTACAGGAGTCCTGTTCGAGCACTGGTGAGAGCTATGAAGCTCAGAGCGCTCTCCCTTTTGAAGGTTTGTGCAGAGTAAAAAGCAAGCTGGGTAATTTTTATTTTCATTCAGATCCCTGGTTTCAGAAAGAAAGAAAGAAAGAAAGAAAGAAAACCTTCCGCTTTTTCTAATGTGTTGTTAGTAAAAGAGATTGCTTTAAAACTGATGGACTGTTACAGGTTGGACCTCCCTGGTCCAGCAACTTCAGAACCTGACTGGTCCTGGCTGAGGGATTTTGTCAGACTATGAGAGGTCATTTTTGTGCCCCCTACCACCAGTCCCTCAGTCCTGGCCTGGCTCCCAGCCGGACACCTCCCCTGCTGCAAATCCTTCCGTGCCCAGGACTCCTGGCCCCATGGGGTAGCTCCACTACCTCCCACTTCCCCCGGGCAGCTAGACCACTGGGCGGCAGCTCCAGCTTTGAGGCCAGGCGGTAGTGGTGCTGGTGGGTTTCTGGTTGTTCCTCCAGGCGACAGCCCTGCTGCCAGGCTCCTGGTTTTGGTGCCACAGGGCAGCCCCACTGCAGGGCTCCCGGCTACTAGACCTTCACCAGGTCTCTCTGGTCCTGGAATATCTATGGTCGGAGAGTCCCAGTTTAGAGAGGTCCAACCTGTATTTAATTCAGTCTCTAAGGCTACGTCTACACTGCTGGTTTTGCCAGCAGTGAGTATGCAAATGAGGTGTGGATTAGCATATTGCCACACATCATTTGAATAATTTATGCAAGCTGTTTTTGTGCAAAGAGTTTTTGCGGGAAAAAAAAGTAGTGTGGATGTTTTCTTTTTGCCCAAAATCCCCTTTTCCCACCAGATCAGTAAACCTCCTTTTTGGGGGCATAAGGATCTGGCGGGAAAAGGGGTTTTTGCGCAAAAGGAAAACATCCACACTGCTTTTTTTGCCGCAAAAACCCTTTGCGGAAAAACACCTTGCATAAATTATGCACCTGAGGCATGGCAATATGCTAATCCACACTTCATTTGCATATTCACTGCCGGCAAAACTGGCAGTGTAGCCATAGCTTAAATTTTCACAAAGGGGCTGCTGACAGACTTGCCAGGCCCCTGAGCAAGGTGGTGGAGGTGGTGGGGGGGGAGAACGCTCTGCACTTCTGGAAGGGTTGGAGCTGAGGGCATCTAGCCCTCAGTGCCAGCCAGAGTGTGCCGCCCATGCCGCTCCCCCAGCCTTCAGAGCAGCCCGGAGTGCACCACGGGGCACTCAGCCAGGGATTTAAAGAGCGCACGGCTCTGGCTGCTGCTGCTTCTGTGGTAGCAGCAGCGGTGGCTGGGAGCCCCGACCCCTTTCGAATTGCTCGGGGAACCTGGGGCAGCTGCCTCCTTTGCTCCCCTGTCGGTGGGCCTGCTTCTCCCTTAGGATGCAGACTGACCAGATGGATTAAAGAGAGAGAAAGAAACTATTGGTCACGAAACGTGCAAAGGCAGGCCTGGGTCTGCGATCCCATGCAGACGTGTGAACCAGGAGCGACTCCACTGAGGCCAATGAAATACAACAGTGTGGAAAGAGAACGAGGCCCATTGTTTACACGGGCTTTTACTCCTCACCTCAGAACCTAAGAGCACCTGGCCTGATATTTAAGGCATGCATCTGGAGTCCTGCCATGGGGCTCGGTGCGTGGTCTTAGGCCAGCAGCATTTACTATCTTTCGAGTGTGTGGCTTTCAAATCTGCATGAGTAACTTATGAGCACCAGTGCCATTGTTTTGTGATATGCAGCATAGTTGTAGCCGTGTAGGTCCCAGGCTATTAGAAAAGGTGGAAGAGGTAATATCTTTTCTTGGACCAACTTTTGGTAGTGTGAGAAACAAGCTTTTGAGACACACAGAACTCTGTTTTAGGTCTGGAAAGGTACTGGGAGCATCACAGATAAATGCAAGTTTGTTTAGTGTAAGAAATCTCAGAAAGGTAACCGTGTTAGTCCTTAACTTTAAAAACAGCGAGAAGTTCTGTGGCACCTTAGCCCTGGTCTACATTAGGGAGTTAACTCAAAATAACTCCCCTTATTTTGAAATAACAAGCAGAGCATCCACACCCGTTATTTCAAAATAAGGGTCTGGTTATTTCGAAATAATAACTCCTGCTTTCCTTGGGGCTTAAGCTTATTTCTAAACAGTTATTTCGGGAGTTATTATTACGAAATAATTTCCTAGTGAAGACATGCCCTTCGAAGCCAAACAAAATATAGAGAATCATGAGCTTTCATGGGTAAAACCCACTTCATCCGATGAAGTGGAGTGGAAATAAGAGAACACGTGTAAGAAGTTAGGACATATTCTAAAGGCGCATTCAAGGTGGAGTGACCTCGTGGGAGTCCAGGATATTAGCCGGGGGACGGTTTCGCCTTCCCACACCACCAGATGTAGCCCCGCCCACATTCCGCCCCTAGAACGCCTGCTGTAGGCATTCTGAGGGTGGAGTGTTGCTGACCCCCAGTGCCAACCCTCCCCATGCTCTGGAGCTGGGGAGGCTGGGGCCATGCCGCACCCCCTCCGCACCAAGGCTGGGGCAAGCGCATGCCAGCCTGCTCCCCTCCCCATTGTTGCGAGGAGGAAGCATGAGTGTGGTGTGCTGCCCCGCCTCCCCGTGGGGGGCAGGGAAGGGGCGGGGCCTCAGCATAAGGGCGGGGTTGGAGGTGGGGCTGGGAGTTTTCCTCTCCAGCCCTGCCCATTGAGTGGCCTGTTCACACCTCTGCTGTCCATAGGACAAGAAGGGGAGTTAGTAGGTTACAGATTGTTGTTATGAGCCATACATTCAGTGTCTCTGTTCAGTCAGCGGTTTTCAGTGTCTAGCACAATTACGCATTGAAGCTTCTTTTGAAAGCGTTGTGCAGGCTTCCTTTGAGGATGAAGGCTGAGAGGTCAGATGCAGAGTGACTGCTCAATAGTTTGATTGGAAAGCCTCCCCCTGCAAAAATACTTAAGTACATGTACAAGAGCTCTGATGCGACTGAGCGCTTGTCTCGTACATGTAACTCTAGAGTGCATTTCATACCCAAATTTCAATAAACTTCGGCAACTGTCTAAAACATAACTTTTTACCCTCCAGGAGCAAGCTGTTTATTTTTACAGTGATGATTGCAGGCTACTTGGGAGGAGGAAATAAAGCTACTGTATTCCCAATGGGCACTGCCATCAGCTAACCAAATATGACACTTCTAGGGCTTGACAGTGTTTTTAAAAGCTTCTGTCAGCTTGAACTGATCTAGAGTTTGGGAATTTCTATGCAACTTGAGCTTAGGCTCTCCAGCACTGGGATTTTATTAAAGCAATCTTCAAGAGACAGTCAATTTTGAACTAGCCCCTGGCAGGAGATGGGAGAGGTGGTAACGAAAACTCCAGTTTAGCAGAGTTCATGAGCCAGAGCAACCCAAAAAACCCTTCTCAAAATCTTTTTCATTTTAAAATAATTTTTCTCCATTCATATTCACACCCCTTTTTGTTCACTTTCCGCAAACTTCCTTGCACAAATGACCACAGACAGTGAATTCCAAAGTTCCACAGGTGAGGGTTCATGGAAAGAGAATTTAAAATGGACTCGCATGAAATTTTGGCCCAGAGATGTTTGCGCATTTAGCCAGCCACAGAAGAGAAACAACAGTCTGTGACTTAGCTGACCAGTAAAAGGACTTATATAGAAAGACAGACACAGAGGCTCAGATGATCAAAGTTATTTAAGTGCCTAGTTTCCACTGAAACTGGCCCAAAAGATTAAGCTTCTCATTCAGGGTACGTCTACACAGCCCTTATTTCAAAATAGAGCACTCTTCCTTCGACTTCCCTTACTCCATGTACAACATGGGTTACAGGAGTTAGCATAAGAAGTCCTCCAGTTTGACAGTATTTTGACATTATTTCAAAATAACTGCCTGTTGTGTAGACACAGACTAAGTTATTTTGAAATAACACTAGTTATTTCAAAATAATGTTGCTGTGTAGACGTACCCTTAAAGAATCATGCCACAAAGGCAGAAGTAGAATGCAGGCATTCTGACTTTCATTCCCTCTTTTTAAGCAGAAATGTTTGGAGAAATACAGACGCCCACACCAATGTTCCTTCAATTTTTTTGAACTGTGTGAGGAATAAATTTTGTTATCTGCACTGAGGCATGGGCAGATGTGCACCACCCATAGAAACACATGCTGCTGGATGTTGGTGCTCTGCTAATCAGCTGGGCAGCATTTGAATCTCTCCTGCACAAGACTGCAGCTTACAGGGAAGCCCGCCCCACACAATTATGTAAGAAATAGCACACTTCTAATTAACAGGCTATGCCAACAGTGAAAGAAGGAAAGTCATGATCAAGATGGGGCCAGGCATGTCGTGAATAAAACAGCAGCAGTTTGTAGGACACTGTTCAACAGAAACAAGTGCCATTACACATTTTTTAAAAAGTAGCTTCTTTCTGTAAACCTGGTTGTGATAAACGCGCATAATTTCCTGCCTTTCTACAGGTCTCCCCCCCCCATGCCTTGTGATACCAACAGACACTGACCTAATGATGCATTTTACGATGCTAATGCTATTACCAAAATGTTGCCAGCTGGGAGCTTTTAATTCATTTCTCACTCCAGAGGGATTGTCGGCATTTTCATTGGGCAAACAATAAGGAACAAAATATTTACACTAGACATCCAGGGTAGCAATATTGTCCCATTGATTTTCTGTCACTTGGATTTAAGCAGCTTAAACATTATTGGTTTTTCATAAAAATTAGCAGTGGAGCACTCTGAGCAGCTACAAAGTAAACAAGCACATGCTAGGATTTTTATACATATAACTCTCTTCCTTGCCCATGAGCTGTCACATCCTAGGAGAGCCAGTCAATTAAAAAAAATATTAAGTGTGGAAAAATATGAGGTAGGGGGAAACAAACGTTTTGGCTAGAGCAGCTAGAGAGCTGATAATATCATGCAGTGCTCATGATAGCTGGGAAGCTGCCAGGGAAAGATTTTGCCCCTGGTTCATCTCTTGACACAAGAGTCAATCGGGAATACCTCTGCTGATGGTACTGCCTGGGTTCTGCTTTGCCCTGCTGTCCCCCTCAGCCGGCTGGGCTGTGGATCCCCAGGGTAAAATGATACCAGCTGGAAATTCAGCCTTTGAATCAGGCTTTTAAAACATAAATGCAATGCCCCACCGTCCCCGCCCTTGCCAAGTGAGAAAATGGATGGTGGGGCAGAGCAGAACCTGTGCAGCCAGGGGGGTAGAAAGTGAATTCCTTGATTGAAACCTTGGGGGCTCTCGTTTGGGGAAGGAGGAATAGACCAGCAAAAGAAGACGAGGAATAAGCTTCTGCAGCAGGAATGGGTCAGGAACTGACACTGCTAAGGAAGCAGGCAGTAGCCAGCTCCATCCATACCAGGGAAGGGCGAAGGGGGGCATGCAGCCTGGGGGGGTCCTGGAGCATGGAGCCAGGGCCCCCCCACTGCTGGCCTTGCCCCAACTCCACTCCTGCCCTGCCCTATCCCATCCCTTCCCCAAACCCTGCCCTTGCTCCGCCCACACGCCGCTCCGTCTCACCCCCTTTCCAAAGACCCTTCCCCCGAGTGATGAGAGCCAGGGGACTACCAGGGGGGCTGACGTGGGATGGCAGCAGGGCTCCTCCCCCTCACACTAACCACGGAGGCAGCAGCCAGCAGCTGGAGTGGCCTGGCAGCTTGCCCTCTCCCAGCCCACTTCTCTGCGGCGGCCGACCACAGTGGGCTGGGTGGGGCGCAGTGGAGCAGGCTGCCAGGTAGCTCTGGCTCCCGCTGCTGCAGTCTGAGGGGATGGGGGGACCCCTAGTGCCATCCTGCCCCAGACCCCTCCCCCAAGCAGTTCCCCGGGCTGCCCTGGGACTCATCCATGGGCGGGTTGAGCCAGTCACCGAGAGGCTGTTCATAGTGCGGGGCCTGGGGCAGCCGCCTCAAACCATCCTGTGGACGGGTGGCTCTGGCAATGGCACTCAGAGCAGTGCTTGGCTGGCTCCCCCAGGGCGGAGCAACAATAACCAGCGCTCTGAGGTGACATTCCTGCTACCCAAAGGAACTATTGCTCGGGGCGCTGGGCGCTGAACGTTTTGTATCCCTGGAAATAGGGATGTTAAATTTAGATTAACTGGCTAATCAAATAATTGATGCAATTTGCATCAACTATTCAATTAGTTGATAAGCCTCCGCCTTTGAAGTGTACATTTCAAAGGCAAAAGCGCTGCGGGGCGCACAGGGCCAGCGGGGAACTCAAGCAGTCCCCCGCTGGCCCCGGGCTCCCTGCGCTGTTTCAAAGCGGCAGCGCCTCATGGAACCCGGGGTCCGTGGAGCTCCATGTGGCACTGCCACTTTGAAACGCCACGTGCAG